>WYDF02300442.1:0-15625 GCA_009867245.2 Adranes taylori
AACGCTTAAAGGCCTTGATCTTCCTAGTTTAAATGGATGACTACACTGAGTTGATCTTGGGCAACGAAATTTGTTTCAAAAGTTTTCTTGTATATTTCTATACATTTTGATAGAAATCATATATATTTTAATACTTAATGTATAAAAATATATTGCTGTATATATTTCGATATATTTTTAGATAGCCGTCTTGATTCTTTTTAGAACCATATCCAACATGAGGCTCCAGCTTTAACGGTTCCTTGGATATAACTTAGAACAATGGTGGCAAACGCATGCCACAGTTGGCACGCGGAACCATTTTATTGGCACACGGGGGAAATAAGTGCTCTTGTGATCATCAGTGAATAGTAAGACAAACATAACCTGCTATGGCGTGGAACATTAAACATATTAAAAAAACTATTCAAGAATAACAGACATTTTAAAGAAATAAGAAATTTTCGTAGGATCGGAGGTACAACCCCTCCAATTTATGAATTATATCAAATGATTCCGAAAAATAGAAAAATATGAAGCACAGTACAAGTCAGAGTCAGCATTATACTATGTCAGAATATAAGAATGATTAGATATAATTAAAATGTATAAATAAGTATAATGCTTGTTCTGCATTGAATCTTTTACCTTCAATTTATCGTCCACCCCCTGGAAAGATCGTTTTTGTATCAACTAGCTTCGTTCGTTTTTCTAACTGTGTATGTATAATTTTGAGATTATTTTTACATGCTTAGCGAAGTATTTAAGTATTGATAGGGTAGTCAGTAGGGAAATTCGAATGTCATCGCACTGCAGTTCGTGTCTCGCTAATCAACAAAATATTTCTTGTGAATAGTTCAAGCGGGCAAATCTATAGGTCACACGCTAAAACCGACAAAGAATCAATTCGTGGTAGTTCATAAACGGGTGTGATTATCAGGAAACCAAACGGACAGGAACAGTAGACCGCCTTCCTATCCCCGCATCCACCTCCTTAGTCCTTTCCAGAAGACTATGAAAGAGACAACACCCCTCTCGGTGAAGGTAAGTGCTCTTTTTTCGTTCGTTTGTTTTAATTCTAGTCGCGGTTTACTACTAATTAATTCGTCTCGCTATTGTCGCCAAAGGTGTGCGGTAAATCCAGTCAAAGATTTGCTGATCTGGAACCCTACAATATACTAATACCTATATAACTATGTACCTGGACTTAGAAGCATCATAAAATAACGATATGCTCAACAGGTCACAAAAAGAAAAGCAACAATATAATAACCATTGGATCCACAAATGAGTATTGAGATATTTCTTTGACTATTATTTTGCAATATAATTTGCATATATTTTGTAAAAGTTTCTTAGAATATTGAGTCACTTTAAAGTTTAATATTTGTTCATTGTTAATATTAGTTGTTATAGATTTGACAACGTTGTAATATTTCTATTTATGAGAAAGGACCTTAGACTATAGTTTAATGAAATATTAAAATAGCAACGTGGTGAAGTTTTAATGAAGTGTACATGTCAACATAATGAGCCTTAAACTGAGAAGCACTATAAAAAATATTGTTTAATAAATGGAGTATTTTGGAATTCTGAAATTTTAATTATTTAGTAGAAAGTAATTTAAATATTTTTTCAAATAACACACAAAGTGAAAAGAGTAACCTTTTGAGGTACCAAACTATGACGAGTAGATAGCTGTTTCATAGGAAAAAACAACGAAGTACGATTACGAGTAATTGTTTGCCCGAAATATATCAATTTGGACGTGAAGTATCAAAATTTTCTTTTGTTTCTATATAATGAGTTTTGGAATACTATAATTTTTAGTTATATCCACATACCGGCTCGAATTATGAAACATGTTCATTAAACAACACCTAGTAATTTACCCTTCAGTGGAAATGCTTAATTGAAAATTATAACGAATTCTACCTGTAATGTAAAAAGTACTATTTACTTACGTGACTGTCGTGTTATCCGGACTAATAAGTTCGCCTAGCAAATAAATAATTTCATATATAGACTCGCGACAGTTAGAACTGTCCTTATTACTTTGATTCGGTTCATACGCATAATATTTCAATTTATCTTTATCACTTGATAAATCATACAACCAATGCAATATATTTCCAGGTCTTACGGAGTTTTTACTAATCGCCAATAACAATTTAATAAACTGGAAACCTTTTTGTGCGAAATTATCTCTTAAAAACTGTTGAATCGGATACCATTGAACTGATAAGGTAGCAACGATGTTAGATTTTACAGCTGACGTAAAATCTTTAGGCTTTTCTTGAATATATTCTAATAAATTGATGAATAATTGAAAACGTGCCGTGGCACATAAGTTGCTGGAGACACTCGTTCTAAATGTCTCAAAATATTCCAAACCAGTCATAAAGCTCATAATCAGTTTTTTAAAAGTATTAAACAAATACAAACCAAATTTTATTTTATTTTTGCGTGAATTTCGACCAACAGGTATAACATCGCGCATATCACCTATGTAAGTAATAAATTCATCTACTTCTGAACGATTAATAAAAGCAAGTCGAAGTTTTAATTCGCAATAATTTTGAACAGTATCAGTTAGAGTAATCACCTGATTTCCATCTTCATGAACATGTATTAATTCAGTAATTAAAACAGTTACAGTGCCTTTCAATATAATGCTCAAGAAATCATTTATGCAATTCGTGAAATTAGTGTCTTGAAGCAGTAATAAACCTTTTAAAAGTATTCTTGGTCCCTTATATACATTTACATTATTGATTGATATTTGATGAAGATTGGCTTCTGTTACAAAATTTTTGATAATGCTTATAATATTTGCACGAGCATCTGCATGTAACTTGGCCGGTATTAAATTAAATATTTCTTTACAATCATCAGAAACATTTATTTCTTCGACTATACAGGTATTCTGTTGCAAAATATAACTGCATAAAAATTTGTTAAACTGTTGATTGAAAAATTCATTAAGAAATTGATTTGATTCCAACAATATCCTTCCCAATTTCAAAATTCTTTCTTCTATGAGTGCTTTAAGAGAATGATATGTTTCTTTTATGTATATTGTTATGTTAACTTCAGTACGATGGGCAAATATTGATTGAATATCCGCATTCAATAAATTATTATAGTAATAATTTAAATTTACCAATAATTGGTCAAATTTAATTCTGTGAGATGGTAATTGATTATTTAGTATAAATATGTGCGTATCTAGAACGCATATAAAGCTGGCTAACCATTTTAAAATTACCTAAAACAAAGTAAATTACAACGATTTCATACTAATATATAAGTAAAATATAAACATTTCAAATATAATACTATAAGATTCAAGAGAGATAGGAAGAATGAAGAGGTTCAATCTCTTTCATATGAGTCTAATAAAATAATACACCATTTTTTGACAAAACACATTGGACAGTAAAATATATGCGGTGTGTTCCGTTTCGCCTGTACTTGAGTCAGCAGTTGAGAACTGTCATTGTCATGAGTAATTGCATTTGCATTTTTACAGTCAATTATATTGCTTTTAATATCAATAAGTTCTGTTTTAATTACGCAAATATCCACATCTTATAACGAACAAGAGCTATTGAACGAAATCATCAAACATTTGGTCCTTCGAACCGGATATTTCCCAAAAAGACGATATTTGTAAGCTTGGCTTCTAACGGAATCCATATTGGTAACATAACATATTTAAGATAAATCAGCATTTAGTGGCCTAGCAAAACTAGTACTCGTACTTGCCTATGCATTGTGATTTGTTCAGTACTGCTGTTCCAAGAAAAAAAGTCACGAGTTGTAGAAAACCTCATGAAACGGCCAGAGCGATGAACGTTTTAGCAAGGGTTTCTCAGAGCATCTAGCAAAACATAAGGCCTTACTGAAGACAAGCAAAATTCTGTCACTTGTCCCATTCTTGGACCAAGAACGAGATTTGTGAATTGGATGATGTCTTGAGCTCTCGAAGTTTAGTTATCAAAAAAAGGCATCCTATTGTAGTTCACAATCACCACCCATTGGCTACGCTTATTTTAAGGGATGAGCACCTGAAATTGTTGCACGTTGAACCTCAGCAAATTTTCTCTTCAATCAGAGCCAAAATTTGGATCCCTTCGGACAAAACTCTGCAAAAGCCTATGGTACACAGTTGCATCAAATGCTTTCGCTTTAACAATTGTCAAGAACCACCATGATGGGAAATTTTAGAACAGCTGCAGTCCACCCATTTCACTGTGTGGGCATCGATGATGCTGGCCCGTTCACTCTACATGATAAACGCTAAACTAGTGCAAAGTCTAAACACATTAAGTGTTACATATGTATGTCTTTTCATATGCATGTATATAAAATGAATCACCTATAAGCTGTCTCCGATCTCAATACAGGAAATTTTAGCTACAAACAAGAACTTTATAATTGAGCATGAGTCTTGCCTCGCTATTCATTGGACTTCACGCCACCATCCAGTCCATAATCTAACATCAGAGAGATGGCCCATTATTTCAATGTTTTGAGCATTCAAATTTCCAGTCCTTCAAATAGCAGCGCGCATAAGCGATTGCCTCTTGATCTATGGTATCGACTTCCATGTTGAAATCAAACAAAATCCACGCGGCATATTCATTATTATCCATTCATGCATAATATATTTACTTATTATATTAATATTTGCTGTTGATGTGCTTCGTTTTATTTTATTGGCTTCTTGTTATAGCTTTGTGCTTGGCTTCATATTGGTTTCTTGAAAGTATGATTACATTATTTATATGTGGTTGTATCTTGTTTAGAATAATTTTGTTCAGCAAATTTTGCTTAGTACCGATCGATTCTAACGGTATGCAATTATTTGTTAGTTCTTGTTTTCATTTTTTTCTACATTTCACTCAGTGAAGAAAAATATGATTTTCAATTCGACTGGAAATTCTCCTTCTTTCATAGATTCATTTATTAGATTTGTAAAATAGGTATTAAATTGATTGAGTTTCTTTATTAACAGGTGCAGCGTTTTTCTTCACTGTCTTCCAAGTTCTTGCTCATTAATACCTCATAAATACATTGTTGTTGAGTTACGTCGTTTTGTGAACAGTTTTTAGACTTGTTGCTAGATTTGTAGAGTAATCTATTTGTATAATGAATTGTTTTCGTATCTGGATGCTGTATTTCTTGTATTGCAGTATATTTCCGTCTTTATAGTCCATAATATATGAACTATCATCGTATATCATCTTATCATATGATATAAGGATGATTATTTTGTGACTGTTTATAGTATATTTGTTCCGGGTTTCTTATTCCAGTTCCAATTCTTTTTGTTCGGTTCTTTAAGTTGATATTTCAAAAGGTTGGTTCTTCTAATTTGTAATACTTGCAGGTATATTTTATTCCTTTGGTTGATCATTATACATTTGTTTCGTCGTCCACCATTCACAAGACTGTGTTGCCTAGTTTAACGAAATCATTGGCTTGGTATTGTGTTTTATTCATTATGTTATAATTTTCCTGTAGTGATTAAAGCTGTTTCTAATGTCTATTAAAGTAAATTGTATTATTTTATCCCGTGATAAAATTTTCTGTAGCGAAATATCCTATAGACTTAAAGATTTTATTATTCGAATGAGGCAAATTTCTAGCTGCGGCTTGTATGTAATCTATTATTGAATCCGTTCGTCTAATTTTTTTCTATTCAAATGAAGTGCCGAGTTTATCTGATCTATTACTTTGTAATTATCACTTTCTGGTAGTGCTTTGTATTTTATTGTATTTTTCTTTTCTTTTTATCGGATTTATAAAGAGAAAAATTAAATTATTGAAAGGTAAATAGAATTGATAGTGTTACTTTTATTATGATGTATAACCACTGATTCAATTTAATAGGTACGTAATCAGATACTAACAAGGAAGTTAACATCACAATATAATTACAGCAAATGTCTTGAGAAAGCGGCTAGTTCAAGATGTATGGACCATTTCAGCCATTACAATAACGGATCGATCAGTACCCTCTTTATTAGAAGCATTACTGTCGCAATATTTGAAAGACCACGACTCTGCTACCTAAGCCATAGCCGTTTGTTTGCTAGCAATAGAAATTCGTCTTATGAATTATTAATTTATGGTCTAATACAAGCGTAATTCAGCCAGCATTACACTTGTATTAGATGATATTGGAAATTGATGTTTTTAATAATAATAAATTGTTAATATTGGTATTACAGCACTCTAAATGAGAAGTATGCGAAATAAGGCATCATTGACCATCTCAACAATCGAGACTTCAAGTGCACTAGATTAAATCTTCAATTACTACAGAGGAAAGGGTACAACAGGATATTAATGATTTGATGAAGGCTTGATCTAATTGTTATGCAGTGTATCTGCATTTACTAGAAAGAATAGCGTGGAAAAGGATATAAATGACTGTCTTCGTTGTACTTATCTCGATTATTGAGATGGTCACTGATGCCTTATTTCGCCTATTTCTCATTTAGGGTGCTGTTATACTGATATCAACCATTTATAATAATTAAAAACATATATTTCCAATCATCTAATACAAGTGAAATGCTGGCTACATTTATAAATTAATAATTCATGTGACACATTTTAATTTCGTCTCATGATCCCTTATAATAATGGGTGAAATGGTTTATACATCTTGAACTAGCCACATTTTCTAGACATTTGTTGTAATTAAAATGTTACGTTCAGTTCCTTGTTGGTATTACATACTTAATACCAACAGATTATTGTTTGTATTGATTACGTTTTCTTAAAAAAAAAAAAACCGTAAAGTTGTCAGCGTTTTAATCTGGTCAACGAAATCATATTTATTTGAGGAATGTAAATTTTTAATATGTTAATTCGATTTCGATTATTAGTGTTTCTCTTGTCAAATTTTATTTCATTCTTAATACAGATCTTTACACTCTTTCCAATTAGCCATCTCTATAATAACAGACTGAATTAAGATCTTTAAGAATAACAAATTGCCCCGTAACGAAAAAAAAAAAGAGTAAAGGGTTGAATTAAATATAATCTGATGAAAATAGGTTACTTAGTCTACAATTTATATTCTAATAAATTTGAATTGCATTAAAACTTTATTATACTCGAGAAGAACGTAGTAATTCTCAGAATTATTCAAGGATAGGTTTGCTTATCTAAATCACTTTAACCAATAATGTTCAAACTCTATTAGGTCAAACATGTTTATCTTTAATTTTATTGTTAATTATATTTTATTAAATTAAAATACTTTCTTTAATTTAACCCCCGATAAGTTTTAATAAGTTTAATATAAGTTTCCATCTGAGTAATAAAGCCGTAAAAGTGGGTTGTTACAATTTGGTGGTGGAGGCGCTGGGTAATATTAATGTTTAGTTTCAAATATTAATGTTTTAGTCATATTTATATCAGTACAATTACGTCTGTCTCTTCGTCTTCTGTAACTGCGATATTCAGAATAATGCCTTTCAACTGTCAGGATTTCTTCCGATAGATGCTGATACGCTATTTATATTATTTTCTTAGTAGGTTTGTTCAGTGGTGTAGTGAGCATAATTGGCACCCGGAGCACGATACCTATTGGGTGCACAATTGGAATCACGAATAACTGAAGACTTTGAAGTTATAAAAACATGGCTTACAGAAAATGAACTACTATTAAATATGTGAAAAACTCAGGAAATCAAATATGTAATGGATCGACGCCAGATAATACAACCTTGGGTAAAATTTCTCGACGTAACAATTGATCCGCGGTTGATATGGAAGGATCACTGTCATGAACTATGTCGAAAGTTAAACAAGGCAATCTACGCAATTAAAAGAACATCCCAAGTGGCCGGCATACCAGCCGCTCTAACAACATATCATACATTAATTGAGTAGAATTTGCGATACAGTGGTGCAATTGAGGCATGGGGACACTCGGCCCACATGAAGGATGTATTTATAAAACAAAAGAAAGCGATGAGAAGCATTGATGGCACATCTAATAGAGTCGTCTAAGCAGCTTTTCAAGAAGTACGCAATTTTGACACTTCCATCAATATATGCCCTAATAACTGTGTGTAAGAGGTTAATCAAGAAAGATCTAGTCTCATTACTCAGGATATACACTGCTATGGGACCAGGACGAAACAGAATATAAAATTACCAGAAATCAGACTGAACACATCTGAATATATACGAAATGGCATAAAACTTTACTACGATCAGAATGGAAGATACTTGACGAGAAAGCCTTCAAAAGCAAAATAAAAAGGCCTTATTGGAACAATCGGCAAATGCATGCGAAGATATCAAATTCAAAAGATTAAAATGAAGTGAATGTACTATAAGTGTACATATCTATATGCTTTTCGTTTTTATAT
This sequence comes from Adranes taylori, assembly GCA_009867245.2. NCBI lineage: Eukaryota > Metazoa > Arthropoda > Insecta > Coleoptera > Staphylinidae > Adranes > Adranes taylori. Next base: position 8,379 of record WYDF02300442.1, read on the forward strand.
GTATATGTTGTCTTTTTTATATGTATATGTTTTCTTTTTTATATGTATATATTACTTTCTAGACATTGCTGCAATTGTCCATTTTTTGACGTGTAATTGTATTACGAAATAAACCTATTCTATTCTAAAACTTCTCTTCCGTAATGCTTGAATAATATTTACCATAATCTTCCTCCTTTATTTTTCAAAACATTATTATATACTTTATAATAATGTTTTGTTCTCTTTGACTGTCAGAGTTACTATTGTCATTTATTTTTGGGATCATAAGACATCCATTTGCTAGACTTCCATTACAAGTTTCGATTTTTTATACGATTAAAACTCATATTTGCGTAGGTTATATGAAACCAAGCTTAAAATTTGCATTGTTAAGCGTAGTATAGTCCGTCTTATTTAACTTGGTTTTTATTTACTTTGTTAATTATTGCACTACTAAGTTCTCGATATATGGCCAAACTTAGCTGACTTAAATTTGAAATGCAATTGAATTTGCGTTTCTCAATGGGAGTAAAAACTTTGCTAAAAACAGAAAAGCTTTAATTTCCCAAGACTCCTAACATTTTCTTGGTTACTTTTCGTTTTCAAAAACACAGTTATAGTATGCGCGGAGCTGTCCTATAACATTTATGTTGTATATCTCAGTTCACAGTTGAATAAACAAACATTAGAGATATTTCATGCCCCAATGTAGAACGATTGTGCTCCAGCAATTGTAGCATTAGTCCAAAAACTATGCAATTATTCAGGCGTACAATAAATCCGCTCAGAGTTTGTTGCAGATACAATTTTTGTAATTTTAATTTTAAGCGTTTTCAAACATATTATAGAACACAACGTTAACGTTTGATTAGTGTTTCATTATGATTCAATAAACGATTTTATTTTTATTTGATATTATAAAATACAGAACCAAATTCATCGATATGAATTGAGTACAAGCTATTATTCCATTTTAAGGATAAAAACTTGCATGAAAAAGTATGCTCCTATGGAGGCTACTGATTTTAATAGTCAGAGAGCTACTCTAAATATTTAACACATAAAAATCAGTACCATTAATTCAGAAAGAATAAAAACAAAAAGTATCATTACCTGTTCAGAATTAGCTTCCAATATATTATGTGTCTTACTAAGATCGTGCAAATAATTTGGATATAAAAACTCCTCATTTTCCATAAAACACCTTTGACTATCATACCCAACTACAAGAGGTGCAACCTTTAAAAACAATTCCTGTGCTTTTAAGCGACAATCCATATTCAGAGACACACATTTCTTTAATAAGTAAACAGCAACACTTTGCAAATTATTTCCTTTAAACTGCGAAGGACTAGGACGTTTTTCAATCGACATCTTTTTGTTGAATAAATCGCTTTTGTTTACAAAAACAGCTAATAAATGCTTAAGTGATGTTTTTATGGGTTTAACAAGATCTTTGTCTTGTAAAATTATATAATCCATTGAATTTAAACTTTCCATAAAACTGAATAATAATATCAACCAATATCTATTAATAATTACATCCTCTTCGCGTAAGTCTATATAAATATTATTAAATATCAACGCAGCTCCTAATTTTTTTAAAATATCGGGATGCATTGAAAAGTATTTCATTTTGTTTATTATGACTTCAAGGTTTTCAAGATTATTCTGCAATGATTTCATTCGACTCTGTTTTATCGTCCATTTTATAAATTCTTTGAGACATTCGACTGCAATATTTGTTATAGCTGTATTTTCTAATGCTGTGCTGTCCTATATAGAACAATAATAATAATAAAAATAATAGATTTTTCAGTCTCATTTGAAAATAATATGCATCATTTTTATTGTTACAAAACGTAATTTTGTGTTTGATAACATCGTGAGACTGAATTAAAGATTTCAATAAAGAAAACTATGTAACAATTGACAATTACTTTGCTTTTATTAAATAGTTTAATTTTTTTAGTGATTTTAATATCAATAAAACAGTTCATATATTTTATTCTATTATAAATCACGCTATATTCACATAGAATATGACAAGTTAACAATTGCAGAAATTGTGGGTATAAAATCTACCGCAAAGTAAACTAATGGCAGTATTTTGTGTTTAAATAAAAGTGAGGTTAAGAATCACAGGCAAAGACAGTTCAATGAACTTAAACGACAATGAACTTCAAAATAAAATTATTATCTTACACGATAGAATAGAAAAACAATCGATAAACTAGTAACTAAGCTGGAAGAGTATAAAAGTTATCAGCCTAGGCCTGATATATTCTACGGTAAGTTAAATCAACTCTCATGCAGCGGGCTAACTATTTTTAAAATGTCTTGCCAGAAAACATAAACTGGCTAAAGTCCGCAACCTATTGTCAGTGCAAATAACAGGATGTAGCGAAAATAATTGGGATTTAAAATGTAATGACATTATCTAGTAATATAATTGGCATTTAAAATGTAATGACATTATCTAGTCTGAAGGTACTAAAACAAAACTACTCAAGGAATGAAACAAATTGCTGATAACAAGAAAAAACCAGAACTATTTTCAGTAACTCAAAAAGTGATGATAAAAATGTAAACAAAGTCAATTTGGCATAAAAGAGATTATGACTAAACGTAATCAATAACTGGCACAGCAATGTATCAAAAACGTCAATTAACGCAACCAACTACGGTGCCATACCGGCCGATAATAACAAAACCATTACAACAAAACCATTAATGCCGACAACAATGTGAACATGTTACCGATAACAACAAAAATAAAAAGTATGAAAATCAAGATCGCTTTACGGTCGTTACCAAGAAGAGAAAAGCGAACATAAAGAAAAGCAACTAGAAATAACGAACCAAAACTATCAAGTGGCACGTTGATAAAAAGGATTTAAAAAGCTTAAAGGATTTAAAACTTGAATTGACTGGTGAGCAACTACATCTTAATAAAAAGTGCAGCAGAAACGTTTTCGACTGTAAAAAGATTATGTCCAGAAGTGAAATACCCTTTATTTGTGTCTTTCCACGTAGGAGCAAGATTCAGAGCTACAGAAATTACTTAACCCATGTAACTGGGAAGCCGTCAGTAGGCATCATTTCATTATCGACCACCAATGGAAAAAAACCAAAAGAGTAAGATGCAAAGAACACAACAGAACACGACATGAATAGACAAAGAATACAACCAGGTAACTTATATGCAAAATAATACTAAGCCCGTCAATATAAAGCAGATGTACATGTCACCTCTTTGACGGCGAAGTTTAACGAAATTTAACTGGAGTATCAGTCTCTGTACCTCAAGTAAATATCATATCTAAGATAGATGTAGTTTTTGGATTGAATACATGTGACAGAATTATTTTTAGTTCTATTTTAACATGTTTAATCTTAATAAAAAATGATATTTTTTCCAATTAACTTTAATGATTGGTTGGCGGATAACATTCAAGATCAAGAATCTTACGGCAAAATTTTATAATTTTAATTTTAAGAACAATTTCTTATATACATACATGTTTTGTATCTATTTAGCTATGATAATGAACCGATCGTTGAGTTCGAAACAATTGTCAGATTTTTTTATATATTGTTGGCGTAATTGAATTACTGCAGTTTTACTTTGTCAACCCGAAAGACGTGGAACTGATGACCACATTTGAAACTTACTACTTTTCGAAAAAACCTTGACGGATAAAATTTTTAATATCTCAGAGCACAGTAATCTTATTGTTTTTGGTGATTTTAACCTATCGCAAATAAACTGACCGTAGAACAGGATTACCCAAAACAAAAATATTTTTTCGATTCATATACAAAAAATTAATACCTGACGTCGATATAAAACCGCTCATAGGAAAAACCGACTATTGCATAATTGAAGCCAACGTACACGTATTCATAGATAAGAGGAATTGCAAAATCAAGTGCATCCGAAACCTTCAACAAAGAAAATTATGCCAATATCTGCAACTATCTGTTCAGCTCAGGGCTACCCAAAATTGTCAAATGTTCTAACCATTATTACTGTGCCAGAAAAAATTACAATGAAACACCCAGTAAAACCCTGCTTAAACTTAACGATTACAAAGCTTACGCAAAAGAAAAGAAACACATGGGGCCATTACAGAGCAATGAAGACAGCTGCTGTGTATGCGGGATATAGAAATCTGTGCAATGAAGTTATGTCACGACTTAGACTCAAAAAAAAGAAACTCCGAGAAATCTATTCTTAACGACAGAAAGAAAATTTTCAACAACGTTTCAAGGGTCCTAACCTCTAAAGTGAGATCAATATCAATATATAATGATAACCAATCTGAACCAACCACAGACAGCACATTAATAGCGGAAAAAATTGCTAAGCAGTTCCTTAGCGTCTACTCTAAGGAAATATATGGTCCCGTACCATACCTACCAAGAATGACAAATCATATTGATTCAGTTGATATATAGCCGCAAGGGAACCAAAAAGTTTTAAACAACCTAAAGACAAATACCAGCCGGGGACCGGATAACATACCAGCCGCATTTCACAAAAATGCGCAAGTGCAATTTGGTCTCCATTTTCCAATTTATAAGAAGCTAAAGCCGAATACTAAGTGCCAATTAGCCTAACATCAATACTTTGCAAATGTATGAAGAAAATAGTAGCTGAAGACATCACTACATTTTTACTAGAGAACGCCACACTTTGAGAATCTCAACATGAATTTCTCATTGGACGATCTGTCACAAGCAATTTGCTTTTAGTGTATTCGACGAATACACTACCAACTTTAACAAAGATGAGTCGATGGACCTCATACACCTGGAGTTCAAAAAAAAAACATTCGACAAAGTGCCGACGGAAAGATGACTGTACAAGTTGGGTGCAATGGAAATTAAAAGTAACATTTTCAAATGGATCCGACCTTTAACAGATCGTACTGAACCGAGTTCGTGTCGAGGGCAGTACCTCTACAGAACACAACATCCTTAGTGGTATAGTGCAGGGATCCGTTCTTGGATCTCTGCTCTTTTTGTGCTATAATAGTGAAATGACCCGACAAATAGAATTAAGTCATTTTGGGAACTATTCGAAAATTATTTGGTACCCGGATGATCCAAAAGATAACATGCAGGGAATTCTGCACAAAATTTACGATTGGAGACAACTTTGGCTCTTGCCATTAAACGCTGGTAACTGGAAGCTTCTGCACATGGGTGCATCCAACCCTGAAACATGTTATATACTTGCTGGTGAAGCAATGAGAGCGGCAACATCACAAAAAGATATTTGCATTACAATAAGACACAAACTTGAAAGGAACGAGCATATAAATGGTGTAGTAAAGAAAGCTAATTCTTTAATGTACAAAACTCAAGATGCAATGCACTCATTAAGGACGTACATTCAGTGTGTGGTCTCAGTGTCAGTGTTTGGTTTTTCTTTTGTTGTGTATGCTTTAGGCGTGATCACTTGGAGAATCGTAACGTGAATTTCTCATTGGACAATCCGTTACAAGCAAATTGCTTTTAGCACTAGACGTGCTTTTAGCACTAGACTATTAAATTTGATAAAGATGAGTCCATGGACATCATATATCTCGATTACAAAGTGCCGACGAAAGATAATTGTACAAGCTGGTTGCAATGGAAATTAGAAGTAACATTCTCAAATTTATTCGAAGTTTCTTAACTGAAAGTACTGAACGAGTTCGTGTCGAGGGCAGTACCTCTCTAGAGGACACAACATCCTTAACGACATAGAGCAGGGATCCGTTCTTGGATCTCTGCTCTTTTTGTGCTACATTAGTGACAAGTCCAGACATGTGTCAAATAGAATCAGTCATTTTGGAGACAGTAGGAAGATTATTTAACATGCAGAGAATTCTGCACAAAATTTACGATTGGACACAACTTTGGCTCTTGCCATTAAACGTTGATAAATGTAAGGTTCTGCATATGGGTGCGCCCATCCCTGAAACATGTTATATACTTGCTGGTTAACCAATGAGAGCGGTAGTATCGCAAAAAGAACTTTGCATTACAATAAGACACAAACTTGAAATGGAACGAACATATAAACGGTATAGTAAAAAAAGTTAATTCTTTGATGTACATAACTCAAGATGCCACGCACTCCGTAAGGACGTACATTCACCAAGCAATACAAAATCACCAAAAAAGCATATCAAGTTTCTGTGATCTTACAAAAGCTTTCGACACCATATCACATCATATATTATTATTCAAACTAGAACACTATGGTATCCGAAACACTCCGTTGTTATTAATGAAATCTTTTCTACAAAACGAGACAAATAGTATCAATAAACGGCAATACCAGTAAAGAACAGCTCATTACAAGAGGTGTCCCCAAGGGTCAATTTTAGGCACGGTACATTTCATAGTATATAATACATATATAAACGATCTGCCCGATCACGTACAATCAAATGTTGCCATGTATGCGAACGACACAAATATAACTGCTACTGCGGACACAACAGTAGAACTCTAAGCACTCAACAAACAAAGTTTAGAACTAGCCGAAAGAGAGTTTAAACAAAATGACGTTGTACTAAACGACAGGCGTCTTGCCTGGATAACACATATAGACAAACTAACAAATAAGTTATCAAACAGCGTGTAAAGCAATAAAAAAGAATCACTAACATTGCCGGGGCAAAAGCTGGCATCACAGCTTACCACTCACTCTTTAAATCGCAATTGGGTACTCATCATGTACAATTTCTACTACAACAGAAAAAAGCGGTGAGATCTATTACCGGTACATCATAAAGGACTTCATGTATACCTTTCTTCAAAGAGTTAGGTATAATACCTATTGTAATCCACAAAAAGCACACTTACTACAACACAGAAAAACGTGCAAAATAACAAAACCAGAAACAACAAACAGCTTAAAGCTTTGGAATACCTGCGCAGACATCCAGTGGTATAACCGCTGTCCTGAAGAATGGAAATCGCTTAAAACGGTATTCCATTGGCGATTAAAAACGTTTTTAAGGAAAATATATTCTCCAGCACAGAAAAAATAAAATTTGAAAATGAAGTTAGAAACCGATATTATCATTTAGCTACATTATTATGTACTAGTTATTTTAATTATTATTACTCATTAATATTAACAAATACTGAACGATCTGCAAATAAACTATGCTATTCTATTCTATCTAAGTAAAATGTTCTTGTCCAGTAGTATATAATATCAAATGAAAATCATCGGTAATTGGACATCAAGTTTTATTGAA
>WYDF02300453.1:0-15623 GCA_009867245.2 Adranes taylori
GACGATATCAAAAGAATAACCACAAACTGGATGCAGAGCGCTCAAAATAGAGGACAGTGGGCAGAAATGGGGGGAGGCCTATATCCAGCAGTGGATACAAAGGGCTGATTGATGATGATGACTATCAAACATATTACTGCTAAGTATCGCGTTACATTACACGAATGCATAATAATCATTTTATGATTTTATGATCACACTTTAATTAGATATGGCTTTATTTTTATTTAATTATTAATCTAATATTATTTTATTCCTTCTACTAGAACTGGACCTCGTTTTTGTACATACTGATCCCCTTGCACCTACCAATATTGATATTTTTCGTCATGATTAACACATTCTAGAATCTTCGCTATTCCCCTCTTCTGGTAAAATACATTTAGTCAATATATTTCACTTAAGTGTCTATAATGCTGTCAGGTTAATTACCTTTGATCGTAATTGAAGTCAGTGAAATCAGATGTGCTTCTGGTACCTATACTAATAAACCCGACACAGCGTCGATTCATTTATAATTCAAATTACCAGTTAAATTAATTTGGTCACTTACACACTGACATAGCGCACTCAGTTTATTGTTGTTATACCGCGCCTGACATTCTTTAAGCCACACCTCTAAAATATTCATTTCTTTCTTTAATTTGAACGCAAAACATCTCAGAAACAATATAGTTCCGTCGGAACTTAGTCTATTTCTATACTGTAATTCTGAACTAACCAAGATGCTTTTCAAATGTATTCACGCTATATTTTACTTCATAACTAGAAGCTTTAATGATTCTGTAAATTTTAATTACTACTTGTCGGGCTTTCCACTAGCCTACAATATGTTTACTGTTAACAACTCTTCACAAGGTCTATGCGGTCTGAATTTTCTGGATCTTTTATAAGTGTTGCATGTCCAATCTTTCTAATCTCAAACTTACCAGGAACGTGGACAAATCTCCACGTTGCAGTATCTTGAATATGATATGTAAGTTTGAATAGTATTACTAGAGTTCGGAATTTTATGTTTCTTAATTAATGTATGTCAAAAATTTCGAAAATGTGGAAACACATTTGTTTACAATTCATAATCAGGAACAATTCAATGTATTTAAATATAATGGATGGTCAGAATAAAATGCTATTTCCAATTTTATTATCAGGAACTCGTTAGTATTTTCTATAATTTTGAAACCCAGCACAAATACTATCAAAAAGAGTTATATTTGATACAAAACATATTATGAATGGCGCAAATATATGTGTAACTGCAACAACAATACATAAACTATTCGCGCTCTTTCAGGCACCTAAAATGCATTTAGTATAAGAGAAAAGGAACAGCCATAGCACTAACCCAAATGTCAAAATATTATTTATGCAAGATTTTAGAAAATATATATAGCATATAAAATCAAGATTTAGTTTTCTATGTAGCCGCAGCTTAGGTACTCATCTGACGGCCACAGGATTTTCTAAAATTAATGTGTCTTGTCGTTAGGAGAAAGAATCTTCATGTATTTCAAGATACGAGCAGTCTTTCTTCCTATTCTCTCTATTAAAATATGAAATCTGTGGTTTTGTATATATGGCAATGACATATTGATACTGGTTGAGAGTATATAAATTGTTTCCTGTATATATTCTCTTCATTAGTGTTTATTTGCTTATTGATGTTAGAGTGAACAGTCAGTAGTAAATCAAATAGAACATAGTCTGTTCTTATGTAGCACAGAAAGTTGATTAACCTTCGATAGCACTTAGCTATATTTAAACTTAGATAGCAATATTTAAACTTTTTTAATTTTTATTCGAAAAAATCTTCTTCTCATTGCACCGTCCCCTACGGATATTGCTAATCCAATTTGCTATTTTGGCTCGAGAAACTATACTCCTTAAGATCGCTATCGATGTTCGTCCGAATTATCTTCTCAGATCCATCAGCCACGAGTGCTGGCATTGTACTATAGATCTCTTGTTCTAAATTTTCCCTTTGATGATCAGTCGGACCATCTCATATTTTTCACCACGCATGATGTGCCTGATGTATTGCAGTTTCCGTTCCCTGATAGTTCTTATTAGCTCCAAAATACATCTAGATCATACTGAGGACATCGATATTTCCATCAGATGCGTAATATTTTTCGATATTGGTAAATTTCGAAGGCGTCTATATGATTATCCATACCCTGGTTGAATGCCCCGCTTTTCCATCAATATAGTAGTAAAATGTAACAGCGCAATAATCGCACACGAAACAAAAGGCTTAGGTCGCGTACGGTGAAAACGGTTTTCATGCTGGTGAAAGTTCTGAAGGCCTGCTCGATTCTAGCCTTTATCTCGATTTTCGGATCACTTCGCACATTCACTCGCTGATATCTAAATGTATGTATTTGTTCGAGGGTTCTATCATTTATATATAAAACAGCTAGTCATCGTTGCTTGGAGTTAACCACTAGTTGCGTTTTCTTGACGGTCAGTAAGAGACCGACACGCTGGTTGCGTTGCAGGATAAAATCCATAGCTCTCTTTATATCTGTGTGGTTGCGAGCTATTAGCACGGTGTCGTCTGCGTAGCGGAGATCGCTGATTTATTTACCGTTCACCTTGATGCCTATATTGGTGCCGTCAACTGGTTCTCTGAATACATTTAGAATAAAAGTTGAATAAAAGGGGAACTAAAATGCAACGTTCTTCATTGTCCATCTGTATTGTCATTTGCACCTCCACCATTACCTGCGCAATTCGATACGTTTGCGCAGTTATGCAGATTTAATAATATGTAGACTATATTATGCTCATATTTTTATTTCTAATTTCATTAAACTGTATTTAATTTTGGTATTGGAAATTCATGCCAAATATTGATGGATTATGTACCTATTAGAAAGGATTGTGTCGCTTGGGCTTAAAATTTTAATAAACAATAGGCAACGATATCCTTATAAACAATGAAATATCAACTGTCCGTCTAAATTGGCTGGGGACAGAAAAACAAAAGGAATAGTGAGAAAGAAAATTAATTGAAACTGAACTGCCACTTCCAGTAAATTGCAAGGGACTGAAATCTATTAGCGAACAAACGAATCACAAAATGAAAACATATCTCTATTATGTCATAAGCTCTAAAATCCTGTAGCGAATGTTGATGTATCTTTCTTGCGCAAAATATTTTGTTTTGTAAGTCTCTTCATTAGCTGTTATTTGTTTTAAGAAGCTTTTATTGAATGTGGTTATAATTTAGGTATATAATTATTACATTACTTTAGGGTAAAACATAGTACATGATTCTTTTTCGGAGTATTGAAAATAGATGGGTCCCTTGACACATGATGTGACTACGTTTGGAGTAATAAAGATACAATAACTGTGAAATTCTTGTACAGTGTGAAAATTAGTAAAAATTAGAGTAACCCAAACTTAAACAACAATTTGTCAATTGTAGCAACCAAAGCACCAAAGCATCATAAATTATCCTTCAGTTTTTATCTTAAATTTTTATTATAATAAATTTATGGCTTGTCATTTTCAAATGATTCTTATTCCATTGGCCATTAAAAAAACATTTATTTGCACTTCATTTATGTTATACATAATACCAGAAAATAAATTCCTGCGTACTATGCATATATCAAAATGTACTGGATAAACTGCACACACTCAGTTCCGAAAAGGTGTGACGCTCCGTCCAAAGTTGGAAGTCGAACAATTCAAATCATTGAAACTCAATTAAAAAATAAATTACATCAACATATTGTCACACCCCGCTTGGGTGGTGACTGTGGGTTTTCCTCAGAGGAGCGGTTAGTTAATTGCATAAGTTTAAAACTTGTTACTTGGGAAAAAAATATGTAACAACGATTTTAAAAATACTTAGATTTAATGAAGAATAAGTGTCAAATTATTTTATGAACATAGTTAAAATTAAATTGGAACAAGGGTAATAAATTTGATTAACATGGTGCCCTTATTAGTTTAATAACTTTTAAATTATTATAGAAATGATTATTGATATATTACATTAAAATAGAAGCTGGATCTTAAATTATTAAAGTAATTATAAGTTAACCATTTTATTTAATTCACCCCCTAGCACAAAACTCAAAGTTAATAAAAAATATGCATTGCTAACATTTCGGTGTCCATCGTTGTCGAAGACATTTTAATTACGTGGGTCCCGCACAAAACTGAACTACTTTACTTTAAAATCTCAATTCAATTATGGCTTGCTCTATTGACAACTATTTCTTATATATTCTAAACACCTTCTTTCGCTCCATGAATATTCCATTAGCCCGCTAACTTTGACTTTCAAAATCTCCTTGATTGGAATGCTATTTCTATCCTAGCTTATATGCAATTGGATCTTATTAATTGAATTTTACGTTTTGTGGTTGACAACTAGATTTATATTTCTTTGTTTTTTCACATTCCTTTGAAAGCTACCATTTATGTTCGTTTAATTTCTACTCTATATTTTACGTTACGCGACCTCTATATTTTACGTTACGCTTCCCCCCCCCCTCCCGAACCAAATGACGGCCCGTCATTTTCACTTGCTTGCACAAGAATATAAGACACTTTGATTTTGACTTTATACAATACAAAAGTTTTTGAATATTTTGTGTTGATCAGTATATAATGGATACTTCATGCATATAGCTTTTGCTTTACAATTCTTTTAATTAGATTTTAAATAAACTTTACTATGGTAAGTCCTTAAACAATAGATACTTCACCTTTTTCTTCACAATTCATATTATTCCTTCTGAATGAACGTAATTAATTTTCTGTTGATAACTTTTATTGCAGACTTCACACGTGAGACGTAAATGTCTGGCACATTTTAATCTGTCTGAAACTACATTTTAATTCGCCTGAGGAACTGTCAGTTTAATTTTGATTCCTTTTTAACATTGTAATTTGATATTTGTTAGAAGTTTATAAGATCTACTTGATTTTTTCACATTCCTTTGAAAAGTTCACGGTTTCTAACTATCTATATTGTTTTAGTTCTACTCTATATTTTACGCTACGCGACACTTTTTAAAATTACTATCACTCACTTATATGTGAATATAAGTGTAATGAAACGCGTAACTAAATTAATCTTTCGGTGTGTTACCAAATCTAACCGTTGATTATGCACTTAATTAAAAAGTTGTTGTTAGTTGGGGTCATTGAATTTTAATGCTGGAAACTTGAATGTTTTGTAGACTAATACATTGGATTAAATTTTCTGTGTTTTATTTGTATTTTGAAGCATTTGTTGTACTAAATTTGAATAGAGAAAAATTGCTTTATTGGTTGAAGACATTATGTATAATTAATTTTTATAATATTGTTTCTAACTTGTGTCACAATATAAAATAAATAATTAATAATTAACAAATAGTTATTGATTTATAATTATTTTATGATCAATTAATTTTATCTAGTTAGAAATCTTAAGTTGCGTATATAAACAGATTTAATAAATAATAATTATATAAACTTTTAAAACTTTCCAAAGTAGGAAATAAGAAAAAAGTTACGGACATCGGATGTTGATGAATTAATGAATGTAGGCCAATTAAAATTTACGAAACGCGAACAGAAAATGGATTCCTTAAAGCTGTGGTTTCCAACATTTCATGTAGGTTGTTTACGAATTATAAGAATTCCTTTCTGTATGGTAATTTTCCAACCACCTATCCGTAATCATGCCATTTTGAAGGAAAATCAATTGAGAAGAAGATAACATCTTTAGAAGGAATCAGGTTTTTTTTTCTGGTGTTAATGCAAACGTCGGCAAATATTTTGCAGTTGAAATATAACAAGAAGTATTGACGTATTCTGATATTTTTGTCTAATATTTTTTCTACCACCTTTCCATGCAGAAACATAAAACATCACGTACAACAAACACTCAAATATAACTGATCAAGAACAAAAACAATCAACAGAATAAAAACATCTGAACTTATATCGTAGAAAGTTATTTTATATTTAAATATGTTAGCTGCGGATGAAATAAAAACATAGCATAAAAAATAGTTTGTTCAAAATTTATGTGCTTGTAAGTCTAAAAAGTCTCAAGAATAATTGGTTTTTGATTAATATTGATTTATTTGAAAAGACAGGTGTTTTTTTTTGATTCCTCAAAGTGGAGCGTAAGCAAGACGTATATACGAGCTAGAGCAAGAAAAATCTATAAGCTTAATTTTGTTGTACTTTTTCAACCTGTGCCAAAAAAAATTCATTACGCTAATGTTCTGATGTAATTGTGCACCAAATTTGAAACTAATCTACGCGTAACTACTTCATTTTACAAGACGATATATACATCAGTAAAATGTATAATATTATACATCTTAATTTGTTCCACAAAACATTGTTGCCGCTACTGTTTTTATACAATAATTAATATATTATCAAAATAATATACACAGAGGGAGACATTATAACAATGTTTTTGAAATCAAGTATCTTTCTATACTCAGTTGCTGACCCAATGCTTAGTTTGCATTTTATATGGTTTCTTTTCTATTTATGACCTGTTGGGCATATTGCTAGCTTATGACTTTATTTATTCCATGCGCGTAGTTAAACATTTTAAATCTAGTGTTAATTCCAGGTTGCTTAAAAGTCCTCATTCGAATTTCTAAGACAGTAACTGTTTGAAAATAAAAAGAATTGGTTCTGTTTGTTGATTATGTTTATTTAGATGTTTGAATTTTGTTACATTTATTTAAAAAGATAATATCGGTCAAGGGGTGAGTTGTTGCACATTCGGGCTCATTTCACCGCATTTTCCATGACTGTTTTCAAAAATTATGACGATAAATTCTTCGCTTTTAGTATAATGGTTTCCTTTAGAGCATCAATGTCTGTGACTTGTTCGTATAGACCCGAAACTTCAAAAAACCCAAATACAGAAGTCCGGAAGTGCAAATCGCCAAAACGAGAGTTTAAGCGGCCGGGAAATGCTTGCTGAAAAATATCAACTGTCGCTCATGCTCTATGTGCGGTTGCACCATTTTGCGGAATCGCATGTTCTCCAAACCCAATTTATCAATTTGCGCTAGCAGGAAGTTGTTAATCATGGTTCAGTAGTTCTCACCAATCACAGTAACAGTATTGCTGACCCCATTCTCGAAAAAATATTAGCCAGACAAGTTTCCACCCTAAACGCCGCACCATACAGTCAAAATACTCCTCGTCGCTCATGTTAATTTTTTGAATATCATCCTCATCGCGGTCGAGGTTCAGATGGGGCTTAACTGAAATTTGCACACGATTGGCGGTCTGCAGATAATAGCTGATGCACCGTTTGAACTACGTATGGAAACATTTCAAGTCCTTCACAATATAGATCGTCTACTGATGCCCAAATTTCGTGGCTCGTCATCTGGTTGATGTTTGAGGCTCTTCCTGGACATCTGCAGTCACTGCAGCAACAGAGTCGACCTAACGGCTGATAAGGGGCTGGGCACCTCTAAATCTGTCCCGTGTTGAGCCAGCCTCTTGCAGCCAAGCGGCTAACTGCGCAATATTTGCCCAGCTGGTGCCACACTACTCGACGACGAAATTCACGTTGAGCCAAAATCATTGACCGATTATTTATCAAAAACGTTGTCACAATTATTCGGAGTTCCTGAGAAGTTTAGCGATCCATGGTGTATCTACGTGTATTTTGCTTCTGTTTACTTCACAAATATCAATCTTCCCATGAAATAAAATGCCATTTGCAAAAATGAGACCATCTTCCGAGAGAGTAATGACTTTTGCGGCACTTGGTATATATTATATTTATTTACAGACATTTAACAATTTAATGATATCTAATTATTCGCATATACTGACATAATATAATATTGTAAAATGCTTCTAATTTTTGCTTTTTTTGGAATTGATTAATATAATTCGTAAATTAGTGGGTACTTACTTTCGACACTACATTAAAATAAATTTATTCTTATGGAAAATTTCTTATATCTTTAAATATCGGTCATTCTTGAACAGATTTTTTCAAAAATCTTTAATGTTCCACGCTTTAGCAGCTTGCTGTCTTTGCCTTACAATTCATTGATCATTAAATTAAACTGTTACTTTTTGTTGAAAGACAGCCAATTAAATCTATATCTGCTTCGCATCTAGATGACCGAGCCACTTGATATTTTTGACAACAATGTAATTTAGTGTTATCTATATAATAAATACATAGCATTTCATATCTTATAATTGACATAAAATAAATAGACAGCAACATCTGTCGAGGGGTTGCTACGTTACATTTCATTCAATTCCAAAGTTGCTGTGTCATATAGACGCGAAATGCATATGGATTTTATTTGTCCATAATTAAGTTTGCAACTAGCAATTAAGTCTGGACACCTAAGGCAACAGATAGTTTTATTTCATAATGCTTTGAGTGTATTGTATTAGAAGACACATCATATGTTACTAAAAACTAAAAATTTTACTAATGTTACTATAAGTAAGATACTGTCTATATTGCGTGATTAAATAAAATAAATAGTTCAATTTATCTCAAGTAGAAAACATTATAGCCAAAAGACTGCATAAAATAATATCTGTCTATCTGTCTGTAAAAATTGAGAAGCAAATCTTACAAAGAAAATTAACAAACAATATTCAAATGTTGTTCCATACCATATTTAAAATGAAAGATTATTTCTTAAACACAGTTAAGAAATAATGTACAGTAATATCATACTTAGAATAGGTCGGAATATAATTCGGAAAGGGCAGGTGTAGCTTGAAAAGGTCGGAAAGGACAGGTGTAGCTTGAATACATTTAGAATAACTAAATAAATATTTATTCCTAATTAAGAACGTAAACATTACGCTAGACAATTGCATAGCGCGTATAAGAGAAAGGAATATACGGCTAATTAATTAAAGACATAGAGAAGCATATACTTTCCTGCATGTCTATCTTGATATATAGCGTCGCGTATGTTAATTCCGAATGTTTGTGCAAGAATGATAATAATATATGGGTCCGCATGATTTTGAACGAGATAGATTATATTCCCATATAATTATATGTAAATCTGAATGTTTAGTACTATATTAGAGTAGGATATGTTAATACACAGATTGTGGTAGGGTCTACTATTCCACACAAGTTTTGTGTTGTGCGTGCTTGGTCCCCTATAAAGGAGCGAATTTCTAAGCTTTTGAAGCGAATTTCTAAGCTAGTCTCCGGCCCTCCCGAGTCCGACAACAGCAGCCAGCAGCCGACCCAGTGGTCACAGTTTTATATATTTGGTAAGAGCAATTTTAAAATGTAATTTGAAAAATAATTTTGAAAAATAATTTCAGAAAACTAATTATTTTGAAAATATCATTTTTGAAAATAATTATTATACCGCTTACTGCTACATCATTAGATATACCGTTTATTGCCATTATTGATTGTATGTATTTTGTACGATTTGTATTTCCTTTTGATATTTCTGTAACCTACATCCTATTTACTAAATACATATAATATTGACTTATGTAAACAAGAGTTGGTATTAGGTGATCAGGTGTCAGTGGTGTCTATGTGAACAAGGACGCTATTGAGTCTAATAGTTTTTCCTTCGATGTGAACAAAACCGCTAAAGTGCGGCTAGCGCTAGCCTATGTAAACAAGGACTGGATTTAGTTGCTCCGGTTTCAACGATATCTGTGTAAAGAAGAATATTGTTGTAAGTAATAATAGTACCATTTCCGTTGCAATCGTAGTATACACCCAAATTCTGGCCTATGTAAACGAGGGCTAGTTTTGAGTGTTGGGGTAGTGATGTTTCTATGTAAACAAGGACGCTAGTACAACCTATAGTCAGTACCTTTTCCGTTATCTACACGAAGGCGTCAAATGCTAACCTATGTAAACAAGGGTTAGTTGTTGAGGCTCTGGCGACAGCGATTATGATTGATTGCTTGCGTCCCGTAGTTACATGCTTCTCACCTTTTCGCCTGGTGTTACTAGATTAATTCCATTAAATAAACAATTTTAACCAACCAATAGAATTAAATCAAATTTTAGCTACCGTGAAGACAGAGTTGGAACCAGTAACGTTCTCCAATATTTGGATCTTGTTTGAAGCAAGCCAAAGGCATCTTATTTGCCAATAAAATTAAAACATACGATAATCACTCGTTTGTAGCTTCATAACAGAAGGCCAAAATTTGTGAAACGTTTCTTAGTACATAGACTGAAGTGTGACGGATTTTTGTCATTTTTAACCTACAAATAGATCACTTTTTGTTTAAATCTTCAAATATGTTGTGCATCTACCCATCAAATTTGATTCAAATTGGACCAATCGCTTAAAAAAGCGTAACACACAGCATTTCATAAATTCTAGGAAAACTTAAGAGCTGAAGGCATTGTAGAGTTATACTAGATACAAAATTGGTTTATACGATGCTACATGTTTCTAAAATTCCTTTCATCCGTTAAAAACGAACAATTTTATTGTTATGGTCAACCATGTTCATTTGTTAATAAAATATTAAATTATTTAGAATACCCGCCTATGAAATTTGTTTTTCGAGGTGTGTCTATGGGACTTTTTTCAATAACTTATGATTTATTACTGCACGTTATTTTAGATTTCTGGTAGTTATATTTTATTTGTCGTCCGGTCTCTAGTTAGTTAGTTATCAAAGAAAGAAGATATAATCTTAGCGGTATTTTAAACATTACTGTATGAGAAAGAATGTGCAAGAGACCCACCGAGCTAAAGACATAAAACCGATTTCAGAGACTTCGCGATTTACTTTCTACTGATGTATATATTTACTTTCAATATGAAACGCACGTGCAACAGTTTCAAGTTCGCTCTATAATTACATATTACTAGACCCAATGAAATTTTTCTTGAGTCAGATTAAAAAGGCAAAGTTACAACTAATATTTTTACAGTTTTTCTTTATATATATACATATATATATATATATATATATATCAAATCATAAACGCAATCACAACACAAAATCGTATTTCTCAATTTCTCAATGCGTAAGTGCTCAATGCGAGAACGAAATTATCAATGAACAAATCTTTGAAACTTTGAATAACTTTTTATAAGTGGCTTCAAAAATACATCGTAAATTAAATATTTCCATGTATTTCTTTATTAATATAATATTATTTATTATGTCTGGTTTTGTTTAAAGCTGCCTAGGTATTATGAGATAATTTAAAAATAAATAGATTTATTGTTGGTATTTCGCGAAGACGATTGTACGTTTTAATGCATTTTTTATACACCTTTTTGCGACCCCTATATTTGAACATATTTTATACGAACAAATTTTGAGATAGCTTGTATATATTTTGATCGAGCTTTCCATATCATACACATTCCGAATCCTTTACGTTGCGTTCAAGGGTCTCCATTAATAGCATGCATTTAAAGAACATGCATTCGAAAGAATGTCCTCCTCTCACTTGTCTCTTATAGGACTTTGTTTTACGAAACACGACTAAAATTACTTTCAATGTTCTACTTTGTACAACTGCATGTTAAATTTCGTGATCTAAAATGCATCGTTATTTATTTGTTTTTATGTATCAAACTAAATATTTCAATTTACTTAGCTGTTTTTTTTTAGATTTGTTTAAGGTGATCACGATACTTCGCATTAAACTTTTACTTATTATAAATGATCATGTCCTTTTACAGTTATCTAAATTAGTAGGCGTGCCTAGTTTGCCACTACAGCTATTCAACTCTTATGTACATTAATATTTTATTTTAATCTACACTTGTTGCATTGTGTATTATTGTTAACTTTTACTTTTATTTGCGTTTTTAATTTCGTTTGGTTTTTAGTTCCGCGTTATACAGAGGGGTCCCACATTTAATTATAAATAAATTGCATACATGAAACGTATTTGCAATTAGGGTACTATTTTTAAAATCCATCTAGTATATTAACAAAATCTGTACAATAAGACCATCTCTCGACGCATGTGCAGTACTGGTACACAATGTCAATGATTATCTGGATTACTGACAAAGAGATTTCTAGATTTCTGATGCTATCAGGCATGTAACCTTCGCTCCAGTGCCCCTAACTTGCTCCTACAACATATACTCAACATTCACCCATTACTTCCGGCTCAACAGACATAAATTTTTTTCAGCCCAAGGAACACACGTTTCTTCAAAAACACATATTTTTGCTCCCAATTCAAGAAACACACATTTTTGATCCCGGATCACGAATCACATATTTTTCCAGATCCAACACACATTTCTTCTGTCTCAAGGAACATACATTTTTTCCAGCTTAAGGAACATAAATCTTGTATCCCGGTTCACGGAACACATACTTATACCGACTTAATGATCATTTTTATCCTACTAATATTATTATATTAGTAGTGTTTTATAATGTACTAAGTACTTTAGTCAAACTTACTAAGAATTTTAGTGAAGCTTACTAAGAGATGTTTTGTTTTTGTACAACTTGAGTGAGCCATGTTTCTGAGTTTGAGGATTATGTTGAATGGTCATTCGTTCGATTGGTTTGGTTCGGTGGGATTGGTGTCTGTGTAAGCTCTTCTGTATGACATGTGCTGCTTGAAATGGTGTTGTGGTATATCATTGATTCCTTGTTATATATCTGGTGTTTGTCTGGTGTACTTAATTTTGGTTCGTTTTTGGTAATTATGTTCTTTTTATTTATTTGGTATTTTCATTTGAATCATTCTGTTTTAGTTATTTGCTGTTTTGTTTATTTGTTATTGTTATCTCGCCACTATTCTTGTGTGTATGTGTGAAAAACATATCTTATTCAATGCAAATAGTTATAGCAGAACCTACCTAGAGCCCAATATAGCTCACATTGTAACACTGTAAATAATCCACACAGTAAAGAATATATGGACGAAAATTTAAATCTTTTATTACGAGGATCCCTAAAGACCTTAAATTATT
Organism: Adranes taylori; assembly: GCA_009867245.2. Taxonomy (NCBI): domain Eukaryota; kingdom Metazoa; phylum Arthropoda; class Insecta; order Coleoptera; family Staphylinidae; genus Adranes; species Adranes taylori. The sequence continues at coordinate 12,936 of WYDF02300453.1, forward strand.
GAGGTTCTAGTAAAAAAAAAGTCAAAACATATCTACAACGATTGACTCATGTCAGCGCTATCCAAATTTTGCAAAATAGTAGAAAATGCATACATACAAAATTAACGGAACACTTTACAAAAGACTAAATAAAAAGACAAAGACAATCGCCTAAAAAAAATTATAAGCTTCATACAGATTGCGAAACGACTGAAGCAACATATGATTCCCTGTTTGATGTCGCAATTCACGCTTCGGGAATTGGAAAAATACGGAATCATAAGAGGCAGCTACAAATTGGAACGATTTTGATTTCTGAGTCAGTGTCCACAGGATTTGTGACGTATTTTACGTTAGAAAAATTGCAAATTGTAAATGTATAAGAACAAATACCTGGTGGTTGCCAAATAGATCACAGTTGTGGCTACTCTTTATAACAAAAATTGCGTTTTAATAAATGACTTGATATTGTTAAGATACATGCGTCTTGTAAATTTTGTAGTTTAAGTAACCCATTGGAATTGGATTACGTTTATTTGACAAATTAGCTTCAACATTTTGTAAATAACTTAACAATTTAATAACGCAGATTACATAAATGTATTTTATGTTTAATAGATTACTTAAGATAAACGTACGTCCTTTTGCAAATAGCAAACAAGTCTCCATTTCTACAGATTGAAAACCACTGACTCAACGCATAATAATGCCATCCTCGTCGCGTATCATTTATGATTTAAAACTTTTTCATTATTTCTATTAAAAAAGTTGCGAGCTCGTTTTAGCTTCGCTAGTGTCACTGTCTCATCCATGCTTATTCACACACGCACCCACAATACAACTCTATTCTGACTGAAAGAGCAAGTGAGAGAAAAATAAGCTATCCGACTAAAGATAGCGTAAAACTCCACAGTGAGCTCTATAAAATTGAAATTTAATGCCTAGTACAAGAGAATATTATAGAATACTGACAGAAGTGAGACAAGGATTACTAATGATGGCTTTGTTTGGCAATTGTAACATTGAAAAACGTTATGAGAATAATAATTATGACTAACTAAATACATAGTACAAAATCTAATATCAGATAAAAGTACTCAGATTAGCCTTAAAGGCAAATACAAACTTAATTCATTGGAACTTGACAGCATACATCAGGTCCAGCAGAATAATTTACTAATTACAGTACCTGAATTTGACACATCTTTTTTCTTCATTAATGCTGGAAATAATTTCAACTTTCATATATTTGTGGATAAAATGTTATGACTTGTATTTTTGAAGTTACCATATATACTCCATTCCAACAATTTAGGGGCGTGGCGTAATATTCAAGCAATAATTTTGGATCTTCAGGACTAACCTTAGAAGATAACATCCGCCATAAATAGTCTATACATTTGGCTGCAGAAGCTTATTTCTCTATTATAACATATTCAAGGCTTATCAACTTATGACATGTGATTCTGATTGTTCATGATTCTCAGAAGTTGAGAAAATTTCCTTGTAAAATTTAGTTTTACAGATTACCTGTAAAACAAATCAGCTGCTCTCAACAGGCGAACCGCTACCAAATCCCAGGGAGAATTTTTACCTTTACACGTTAAAGAAATTTCTGTAGTAGTTGTTCTTTAATACCTAGTACAAATTTTTATAAATTTGTAGACACTTCTGTACAGTTCCTGGTATCGTTTGTTCAATTTTTAATTTCTAAACATCCCTCCACTGCAAAATCTAGGTTTCGTTCAGAAACAAAAACTGCAAAGAATTTTTCATTTTTAGGTTCTTCACATAATTTAAAAGAAATTCAAATTTCTTGGCAATTACATGACTCTGCTCGCATAAATATTTCATTCAATAAATTTTTTTGTATCGAAATCCTTTACATTCTAATAGTCTCCAGAGTGAAGACCGAGAAATTTCACACAAGTGCTTTTGATTTATTTGATAAAGTAGTTTATCTAGTGTTATGTTTTCAGAATAACGATGCTATAAATATTTTTTTTAATTTCCCTTTTCACTGCATTTTCTGTCATCTGTCTTTGACTTAAGTCTATTTGCTTTGTTCGAAGTCGAAAAATTTTTAAGCAAGCTTTCCAGACGGTCTGACTTATTTGCAATGCATCTGCAGCTCATTGCTGAAAAGCACTAAGCGAAGAAGGAGATATCCAGCATTCTTCTCTTTCTGGAAATAATTTCTTACATTCCTGATAATATCACTTATTTCGGTCGAAATTTCCTTGGATCCCGGCATTTCTAATACATGAAATTTAACCTTTTTGCAGCGGCGAGAAGAAAAATCTCGCGCCTAAGGTGCGAAGTGAGAATGACCCGGAACGTATTTATCTGTCAATAGTAACGGCATCTTGCAGAATAGGAAATAATAATTTATAACTATTATTTCCTTTATACTTATTATTTATATTTATAATTATTTATAAATAATATTATAGTATATTATTTATAATTCACAATAACTTGAAAATTTGTGTATCTATTGTATACAAACGTAGCCACAGGGAGATTTTGCTGTGGTGTACGCCTTATTACGTGGAACTAAACAAGAAGCAAAGAGTGACCCACGAATCTCACTTTGTTTTCAACAAACCCAACGGTTTCATCATTTTTCTACCTATAATTTCAACATATATATATATATATATATAATATATATATATATATATATATATATATATATATAAGTTTGAG
>WYDF02300464.1:0-15622 GCA_009867245.2 Adranes taylori
AGCTTCCTCAGCACCCTCCTTTTTACAGAACATCATACAAATACAATGATGTTCTGTAAAAAGGAGGGTGCTGAAGAAGCTTAATATACCTTAATAGCAGAAATGGCCATGCACCCAAAATGTTCATCGGATTTGATGTAAATGTTTTATTATGTAAACAAAATGCCAAAAATAAGACAATACATAATTCAGGGAAACAGAATTACGAAAGCAGGTAACCAAGGAATTAAATAGTTTGGAGTAAGAATTACAATATAGAACTAAAGGAAAAAAGTACTAGACACTTAAAAAGTAACAAGAAATATGAAACTCTGAAAGATAAAAGATATTGAATTGAAAAGCTTGAAAATGTACAAAAAAAGGACCAAAAAAAAAACGCTGAATGAGTTTCGTAAGAGTTAGTGTAAATATTATGCGTATTAGAAGCATAGGCAAGGAGGGTGGTTTAGTACATGAAGGCGAAACACTTACTCTGACTGACTAAAGTTTGTTTTCAAATTTAATAAAACTTCTAGGAAATCTTTCGGTGCGTAAACAGGTCTATACCTATTCACATCCACATCATAATTGGACAATTCACTCCATTTGTCATTCATTTCCTCACGGTCCTGTGGTGATCTCAATTTTGCCAACACGATGCCAATTTCAGTACACATTGAATTCAAGGACTTATGGATTCGTTTATCCCATTGAATTTGTGCTTTTTTGAAAAATGTCGCTTCAGCTGTCGTAGGCCCATAACCGTTTGGATCACGGTCTTTGTGCTTTTTCGTGATGACCCAATTGAAAACTTTATTACGAATTTGATTTTCTAACCCGTTTTCACGTAATGCAGTGACTAGGGATTCTTTAAAATTGTCAGACTTGACTGACGATGAACATACCAATTTCTAAAAACAAATGTTGTGCTGGGATTATTGTGAATACATTGATTTGTTTCTCATTTTTCATATACTAAATGCAGGGCCGGTTTTACCATTAGGCAATCCTAGACGCGCCGCATTAAGTGTGCGCCCAAAACGATCGAACAAAACTGCGAAACTATCAGTCCGGGCATATCATAAATTCCAAGAAATGTTTAAAGTGCCATTCGGCAATTTAAAGATATACAAAACGCCATGATCATGCGCTCAGAACTTAAAGTAATTAAATCATATCTTGGCTGAACTATGTCTTAAGAAAGGCTCACCGGAATTGCAATGATTTTTATTGGGCACGAAATAACAGAAAATTTTGAAATCGATACTTTAATTCAAATTTTTGCCAAAGCAAAAACATATAATAAAACGTGTCGTAATATCAGTGCAATTTGTTTGAAAATTTAGTAATGTTTTTTTAATGAATTAGATTTTAACTTAAAAAATTATTTTTGACTGTTTTTTAAAACTTTTTTATTGTAATAAAAATTAAATTAAAAAAAACTATTTTTAACTGATTGTGGCTATATGGGGCGCCAAATTTTTGCCTAGAGCGCCAGGTTACGTCGCGCCGGCCCTGACTAAATGTATAAGAAGTACATATAGCTGTAAATATAAAGAAAGGTATAAAACACAAAAATCATTAAAAGATTTTGTATTTGAGTTTTTAATTGGGACCAATGTTTTGAAGGTCCTGAACCCCAAATTAAGGGTTTGAGTACGGTTTATAGATCCCCACCGAAATTTAAAAATCATGCCTTATTTTAAACCTCTATCTTATTTTACAGCAATTTTTTTAGAATAGCCCCTCAAAGTGTATCGACATATCTATGAGAAATCATTCAAAAAAACACGCTTAACACGAAATCACTCACTAAATATGCTTGATACCATAACTGTAATGTATAAACATTTCTTATAAAATGTTAAACTGTTTTTTAACTGTAACTGTCAAATAAATTATAAACGACTTTATGGCGGCTTTTACTTGCAAATTTATAGGTTCCTTGATCGAATAGTTATTAATATGTGGATAATGTGTGATACTGTTCATATATGATTCGTGTAGTAATGCCAACCTCTGATAACTAAATAGAAAAAATTCATGTACGTGATCGTCACCCCTTCTTTCATATACTGGAAGTCTTACGCTTTGTTAAATCTTGCGTAAAACAAAAGTTGAACCTTTTAATTTTGACAGTCACTTTATAACTCGTCTATTAAATTCAATTAGCATAATAGCTGTTTAGGGTAAACTAAATAACATTAATCTAACCTATAAATCGCCTACCCTATCTATACATGACCTACCCCTGAATCCCCCAGCTTTGCCGCGGCCTAGGGCCGCCCTTGACTTACTTTTTCACCGCATTTCCCTATGCCACGGACTGCTCCGCTGTCCGCTTTGACATGGCCTACGACCCCTCTTGACTCTCTTTTTGGCTAATTAGTAAAAGAGCGGTCGCAGACAGCTTCGCACACCAAGCTGTCTTGATTTTGTGAATTCGTCTATGCACGAATTCGCCAACCCATTAGTTCCCTGGTCTCCATATTTGTCTACGGCGCGGACAACTTTGCTTGTATGAAATGCGACGTTGCTACGTTCAAATTTTTTTCGATATATTTTAAGAACTATAAAAGATAGGACACTTAAAATTTTTTATAATATATGCTACCAAAAGCTCGTGCAATTTTATTTTCGCTGTACGTTTTGACTTATTTTTTCCGCGCTGCAGCTTTTGAGTAGCTTTATCCCCATGTCCGTTTATCGTAAAATTGAGGTCCCTGGGTCTGACACTTGTTCCCCAACTTTTATTTTTTTTCAACTTTCATAGAAACCGAGATATTTAATATAGTGCAATAGCCGTTTCCAAGAAAATGGATCGCAAAGTTTGCAAAACAAAAAACACAATATATTTTAAATTTAATTTTAGAAAAATATGTATCAAATAAAATTGAACGAGCTTTTATAAAAAAATTTAAGTTCTTAAGATAGTTCTTAAGATATATCGAAAAGTTTTTTTAATTTTGAACCTGCCAACGTCGCATTCCATACAAATTCCAAGCATTCATTCGACGCATAATACAAGATACTAATTCGAACAAAATTTCAATCTTCTAGTTTTAAAACTGAATTTCTAAATAAAATGATCATTTTGAACCCCTTCCAAAATTAGAATGTGCACCCGTCACTGATAACAACATTTATTTAATTGCAAAAGCACCTGTAAGTCTTATGTCTTATACTCATAGGTTTCATACAACGTAAACTATTATTTTCTGTAACTTTGCATATATGTACTCAGTGCCGGATTTAAAATGGTCAAAAAAAACTCTCACAAAAAAAAATGACACTCGGAAAATTAAGACACTCGTAGGAAAACGAAGCCTTCAAATCATCACTTAAAAATGTTTAGAGCTCATTTGCTTTTTGAGTAATTTCTTCCGATAAAAGTTGTCTTAAATTAATTAGAAAATCATATTTCCAAATATATTGAAAATAAATTCCGCTTCTCGTTCCTCGTCAGCTTGAAATTTACGTCGCTTAATTCTTACTCTATCTAACTCATATTCTTCAGTTTTAATGTTATCGCGATTTGGCGGGCTCCATGTTGAACTTACATTTTTATTAATTTTCAAGTATACGTATTAAATCTTTAAACATTTATTTCATCTTTGAATTAATTAATCATTTTTGTATAGTGAAGTGTCTAATTGTTAAATTATGCCTTAACATTCTAATTCGTTTAAAATTTCTATATCGTTAAATATTCATTTTTTAGGAACATCGTGGTTCAGATATTTTAATAATTTATTGTTTTAATATCAATTGGGGTGTTCGTCCGTGAGCACGATACGTGGTGGTTTGCAATACGGTTCGCGAATAAATTTTTTAAAACTAAAAATTTCGCGATTTTTGAAAATTTTTAATTTTTAAAATATTTTAAATTGGGGCGGCTTCGTTAATTGAAATAAGCAAAATAAATAATTTTTTATGTTAATCGTTCACATATTTTTATGTGCCTCGTTGTGCAGATTTTTTGTTTATGTCGGTGATAGGCCGCACAGCGAAAATATGCCGACAATAATTAAACATTGAAAGAAGCAGAAAGAAGTTAGTGTGCGTCGAGAGAAAAAGTTTTGCATATATAATTTAATCTAATTTTTATCGTTTTGTTAACCATTTTAAAGGAAAAGAGACCTTTTTTTAACAAACACAATGTTATAATTCTTTCATTTTAATTTTTAGTTATCACAGGTTGGCATTGCTGCAAGTATCATCCAACTATTAAAATAGGAACTATCCGATCAAATAACTTAAAAATTTGCAAATAGAAGACGCCATAAGAGCGGTAAAATTTATTTGACAGTTACAGTTATTTATTAAAAACAGGATGAAAAACATTTTTTATTAAAACTTAATGTTTTTATTGAGTGATATCGTGTTAAGAGCGTTTTATGGGTGATTTCTTTTATGCAGAGCGAAACAATTTGAGGGAGTATAACTCCTGAAAGAAAAATCGGTGCAAAATATGATACACATCACTGTGCTTAGTGCATCAAGAACATTTAAATAAGGGATGACTTTTAATTATCGGCGAGGGCCCCAAAACTGTATACCCTTACGTCCATCCTGTATTTGCACGTAAGGATGCAAATACAGGCTGCACGTATTTGCATTTTTAAAAATACGTTTTTTAAAATGAGTTTTATAAATTTTAATATAAAACATGTTACTAAGTTAATTATTTAATAAAAATATTTAAATCATTGTTTCATAAAACTTTAACTTAATATTAAGTTAAGGTGACCATATATAAGCGTTTACTGAGCCATTTGTAAGCGGACTGCAAGCGTTTGAAACCACAAATAAAAAAGGACATGGAGAAATGCACTATTTGTTCCGGTCAATTTGATATTGGGAGTCGTGGCCGATCAGCTATTGAGGACCATTGTAAAACTAATAAGCATAAATCTGCCTTAGATGCGTCATTATATCCAAGAATATGACAAACTTTCTAAGAAGCCCGAGTTAGGGCCAATATGAAAAGTTGATAGCAATCAAGAAGGAATGTTTGCATTCCACACAATTAAACATAATCACAGCTTCGGAAGAGCCAACTGCATCTCAAAACTGATCAAAAAGTTTTATAGCCAAATGTTTAGTTGTGCTCGAACAAAATGTGAAGCAATTATTATCAATGTGTGTTCAAAAACTTTTGCGATAATAATTTGGAAAATGAACGGTCAAAAACCTCATATGCTACCTTGCTTTCCGATGCATCATATCATAACGAAATCAAATTGTAGCCAATTCTGATAAGATATTTTGATATCGGAGAGGGAGCCAAAGTTCAATTATTAAATATAGAGTCAATTACAAGTGAAACGGCCGTGTATTTGTCCGAACATATTTTTAAATGAGTTAATGATAAAAAAAATTCTAATAAAATATTGGCAATTTCTGCAGACAACACAAACTTAAATTTTGGTGGATTGAAGCGACGTGGAACAAATAATGTTCACAAACAATTAAATAATATAAAATATGTATTATGAGTAACATTTGGAATATTATTAAAATCAATATTTTATGAAAATAAAATAACTGCATTATTTTTGTTAATTTGTCAATTGTTTATTTTTCTTTTCTACGTAATGTACGCGTTTAGGAAAAAATATAAATGGTCACCTTAAGTTAATAAAATACGCATTAACATTACTTACTTGTACATCGGAATATAACTCCGCATATGAAGCTTGCTTTTGAATCTCTTCAGTAAGTTTTTGAGCACAATAATATACACCATTTTTTGCCAATTCATCCATATTCACTATAATGAAATTCTAATATACAAAAACTAAATTTTCCGTTCAAATTTTTTGACGCAATTCTAATCGAAAATAAAACGCAATTGAAGTATTTCGTCATTAGTTTGTTAAATCAATACGGAAGTTTATTAAATCATTACTTGGTTTACACGTTCGAGAAAGTTGTTATGTATAAATTAAACCTTATTATATAGCAAAGAGAAGCCTAATCATGTTTAAAGAAAACATTTTAATTGATCATTTAACACCAATTATGTTTTTACTGTGTCCAGAAATGCCAAACCTAACAATGCAATCCAGTGAATTCTTCTTCTTCTTCTTCTTCTTATGTTTGTTTAACGTCGGTGTTCTTATGTCTTGATATAACCGTGACCTATAACCGACGCTGATCTGGCTTCAAAGGCGCCACTTTGCGCTTCTTTCTTTTTGATTTACTTGATTAAAAGTAATTATGTTCAACACACCCTAATAGAATAGGCAGGAAATATTAAACAAAGGTCATTATTAGTTCTCACCTATGGAAAACAAATGTAAGACCTTCTCGAACTGGGGCCCAACTGATGTCGTCGTTTGTTTTGTTTACACTTCTAGGTAACTTTGTTCTCAAAATTTTCAACAGGTAGCAAACCGTTCTAGTTATAAGAATTTTTACTGTTTTTGAAGTGAAATGAATAAAACGATTTGTAGATTTGTGATTCATCAGAATTTTAATATACCCCTATTCTTCTGTCAAGCATCAAAATTCACTTAATACTCATTAACTAAAATTAGATTTTTTTGCCTTTACTACCTCTTAGTATAAAAATAAAATCTATAAAGTCTTATCTTGCACAATCTTTTCATTTAGGAGAGATAGCCTCTCAAAGAGTCTCAACATACCTAAACGAATTAATTATTCATAAATTGCTGTTAACATAATATCACTTACTAAAATGCTTGATGCCATAACTGTATTGTATACACATTTGTTATAAAATATTAAACTGTAATAAATTATAAACTTTAAGGTATAATATATTAAACTTTAAAGTTACTGAACATTATATAGTCTGCTCAATACAGACAGTGTTATCTAGTGTAAGGTTTGAGCAATGTATATATGCTTATAACTAAATTATTACATTAAATTATGAAAATTAAAGTATAATATAATGACAGGAAGTAAAACAAAAACAAAAGTAAAAGTTACAGTAGATTATTAAAATTAGCATGAAAACAACTTATTTATTACATAATGTTTTATAACAAATGTTTATACATATCAGTTACGGTATGAAGCATTTTTAGTGAGTGATATCGTGTAAAGAGCGTTTTATAAATGATTTCTTTTAGACATGTTGAGACATTTTGAGAGGCACAATCTTTCCTTAACGAAAAGATTGTGCAAGGTAAAATTTTACAGTTTTAATTTGTATACTAAGAGCTACGTAAAGACAAAAATTCTAATTTTAGTTAATTGCTATAAATCAAAGTCTAACCGCATTTATATAAATTCATACACAAACAACAAAACTGGGATCGTTTATATAAATTATAAATGACCTGTTATAAGATTATAACAATAGGACCCAAGTTGTAGCACAAACTATGTATTGGTTTTTTAGTAGCTCCTGAAACAGATTTGTAATCATCTTATTATGTAGGTAATAATATTGATTAAAGAATATGTTTAAAATGATACTATTGTGGAAACCCTAGATAGAATTTAAGGCCACGACATCTATACATTAACATTTAAAACATTAATACACGCTATTTGACAGTTTTTGTTAATTTTGTTCTATGGTGTAGTTGTCACTTCATCACGCAGCCAACATGGCCAAATAATTTATCATACCTTTGACAGTTTTAGTAATTTAAAAATTCAAAACCGAACATGCAAATAAATGGGGATTCTTTGACCTATCCTTTACCCCTTAGTGAGGTCTATAAACTTGCCCATAACTTTTATAAAGGTAATATTAGTTTTTGCGAATCCGTTTTACTTATTCAATTTCTTTGCAGAAAAAGAAGGCAAAGCAGTTCATTTCAGTTATGAAGATAAATTACAATTAGTAGCATTCTCTCAGCAAGTACTACATGGTCCTTTAGATGATGCCATTAAAAAATTACCACCATTGGGCGCTTTTGATGTGGTAGGACGAGATCGTAGACTTGCTTGGCAAAAGTTGGGAAATTTATCAGCGGATCAAGCAAGATTAGGATTTGTTGAACTATTAACAAGGAGATGTCCTTTATTTTCTGCTTATTTAGAGGCTCATAAGTGTGAAAAAGATGAAATGGAAAAGAATCAGTAAGTTTGATTACATTTTATGTCATTACTTAGTCAGATTATTGTATTCACATAAATATTTCTAGCCTAACTGTATTTAACAGAGATTATGCTTACGAAATGTTTTACGTTAAAAAAAGACAAAAATTAATTTTGGATTTGTTATAAATCATGTTTATTATGTTGCAGAAAGCTTACACTCTCATAGTATACATTATATATTTAAGAATAAAATATTGAGTATTACTAAAGTAATAACAATGTCATGTTAACAAAATGTCATACAAATGTTACAAAATTTATCACAGTAAAGAAGTACATTGTAGAGTAGCAGTTTAAATTATGGCAAAAAAAGTTATCACATGTATATGTATTCACACAAATTATAGTCACATGTTCAGAAATTGATTATAAGAATAATAAGATTTACGTACCAAATATGTTTTAATTTTATTCTTAAAATTTATGTATTCTAAATCTTTTATATTTCGGTAGTTTATTAAAAAGACATAAACCAATGAAATGGAAACTATGCTCAGATTTAGAGAGACGAATAGTTGGAGGTCTTAACATGTCTTTAGATCTGGTATCATGCAGATGTGATCCTGAGTTGTATGAGTTCTCATGTGATTTTACATATATAAGTGCTTCATATATGTACAATGAAGGCAAATAAGAATATTAAAGTTCTAAAAATATTCACGACTATCCTGTCTGTAACCAAGGCCAGCAAAAATTCGTAAAACTTTTTTTTGTTTGTTTTGCGTAGGCAGTGGAGAATCTTCAAAAGACAAAGGATGCCCGAGTGCATCCAATAGTGTGGGACTTTTACCCACTAAACTCCACTCCCTGTTGGGATATTATACTTAGGAGGTTAGTGAATTTATTGTATGAGGCTTTAGGATTTATCATCCTCTTCAGCCTGGAACTGGTGATGAGTTGGTGAATTATAGAGTGTTGGTAAGCTGATAGCTTGCAGGAAAATTACGCTATAGCATTTGCTGTACAGCCAAGGGAAACCTGCAAAAACCTTGGCCGTAGCGCGGTCAACAGGACTCTGTAAAACTCTGCATTGTTGTCTAAATATAGATTTCCGATAGCTGCTCATTCCCCAAGCAAGTATGGCATATGCCAAGTGCGAGTGACATAAAGCAAAATAAGTTATCTTCAGTACACCCTGTCCGACAGAATTAGATAAACATCTTAAAGTAAAAATATTTTTGCGCAACTTCATCACGATGAGAATTCCGCTTTAATTTATTAGTAATCGGTAAACCATTTTCAGAAAACCAGTGCCTAGCTTTGGATCTAATATGATTCTTAGACTCTTCAAGGCCACTCAGCGAATTATATTCACTTAGAAACGTAGAATCAGCATATAATATTTTGCAACCACCTTGAATTTGAAATATAACATTTTTAAATATTATAAAATGCTCTGGTCCAAGAACGGAACCTTGAGGCACATCTATAGAGTTATTTGTACTATTTGTACATTTACAACAACGGATTGTTTTCTGTCTAATAGATATGATTGTATAAAATTTATCATTGAACTACCAAATCCATAGGTGCGAAACTTATCAACGAGTAAAGCATGTGGAACGCAATAAAAAGCTTTACTTATATCATAAAACTCAGCACTTCAGTATTCCCCTGTTCAAAAACAAACAGAATATAATCTATAATAGCTGAATTTGTAGATTTACCAGCACTGAATCCAAATTGTTGTTTATTAAGTAAGTTATTTGTCTCCATATGATTTATAAGCTGATTCTTGATTACATATTCAAAAATTGTCCTAAATACTGGAATTACAGGTATGGGTCTGACATTATTTGTATCATGCATGGTTATTTTTTCATAAACAGGAACAGCGTTCGCATATTTAAGCAAATCCGGAAACACTCCTTGCCTAATACATACATAAATTATTTTTGTTAATCAATGGGATTAAGATTACATTGACTAGTTTTTTATCACAGTAGCATTTATGCCATATACATCTTTACAATTTAAATTTTTAATTTTGTTAATAATGGTTCGAACATCATTAAAAGATACTTCTTGGAGATCATAACTAGGTGTGTGACTAGAATACAAGGATTGATTAATTCAATGAGGATGGTTCAAGTGACTAGTTACTTTATAGGGTATTTCTTAAAAAAAAAACTCATTAAATTCATCTGAACTAAATGGTATTTGCTGAGTCCGCGTTTGTTTCTTGAAATATTGATTTACTACATCCCAAGAGGCTTTAGATTTATTCTTCGAATTCTTTAGATTTATTCTTCGGTTTCTTGTGTTGGGTGCGAGGGATCTGACATCATGTAAGAAATGTAGAATATCTATATGTTTTTTTTAATTTTCCATTAAACAAAGGTTTATTGGTATTGCATACTCCCACATGTCGCTGAACTTCAGCGTATACTTTTATTGCAGATAATTAACAGTTTAGGTAGAGAATTAACTCCTTATACCAGTTATATTAAAACTGCTTGGAGTTAAAGTAAAAAGTAAGCTAGCAATAATTTAGTATAAGAATGTAATTTACGTAATTTATTTAATTTAAGTAACTTCTTGTATATATATATAATAAGTTACTTTTAGAAAGAGACAATACTGAATTATTCATTTTTTATTTAATTAATTAACTCAGGCAGGTGCCCTTACAATAGGTTCTGAACTTCCTGTGTTTAAAGAGTTACGTACCTAGTATAAGATATGCTATGAGGTGTGAACTTAAGATATAAATATATTAAGGAATATAATTCTAATATCTAATCTAAGTTCTATGAGTAAATATGATATTTTACCTAAATCTATTGTGATTTATTAAGATGCCTTATTTGCATTGCACTTCATTCTTCTGTATTGCCCTTAACAAGTATCTTGATTGCTCTTGTGCGTATCTCTTGAATGTTCTTTGGTAACTTTTCGAATTTATTAATAATGCTATGTGCCAATGTCCTGTTTCCTGCATTTATTGTTATTTGCTTTTTGTGCGTGTTTGTCCTATTTCTTGTATTGTGCCTATGCACAATGCTATTTTATGTTGGTTTTAATCTTCTAGTTTTTTATTTTGTGGGCGAGTTAGTAAACCTCTAGGAACATCTAAACCTCTAGATGTTCCTTTATCTTGAATTTATCGACGTCTTTATATAGTACCTTTGTTCTTTTATACCGGTTCATCTTATATAAGATTTTGATTATTTTATTTTGTGTCCTTTGGAGTTGTTTTAGTGACGTTTTGCTACAATTGCTCCAAATTGTTATCAAGTATTAACATGCCTGATAGGATGTATGCATTATATACAATATCATTTACTTCTTTTCTGTAATTGGAGCATCCTAGGGCTCCCGCTAATCGTATTATTTTATGCTCGATGTGTTTTATATATTCTTTAAACGTTAGGTTTTCATCAATTACTAATCCTAAGTACGTACATACCTGTGCCTATTTCTATCCTGTCTCTGGTAATGTTTATATTCAGTTCGATCTGAGGTTTGTTTTTCTGTTTAAATATTACGAAGGTTGTTTTATCCGTGTTTACATAGAGTTGATTTTGCTTGAACCAGTTTTCTAGTTTGGTAATGTCGTTCCGAATTTACATTTCTATCTCGTTTTTGGACGTCCCTTTATAAATTACTGCAGTGTCATCTGCAAATATGATGTAGTCTCCTTCTAACTTTACTTTCTCTATATCATGTATGTATATATCCAATATTTTCAGAATTATAATTAAACTACAAACATTGTTGAAAATGTTTATTTTTTCAAAGAACGCAAATTATTTATATCATAATTTCGGGAGTTTTAATTGGGTGTTTCCAAAATGACTGATATTTGCTCTTTTAATATATTCAGAAATGAAAAATGCAAGATAGTAGACTGAAAATATTGATCATTTGTAGCAGAGTTTAACGAACTATATGTAGTGGAGTTTAATGGCAAAGTTTAAGGAACTCGTATCAGTTATAAAAATGGATCAACCTCAAGTCATTCTAATAATGGAAACATGGCTACATAGCAATATTCCGGATAGTTTAATAAATATTCACAACTACACTATCATAAGGGTAGATAGAAAACAAAACCGGAGGCGGCGGTACATATACCTAGCCAATGAGTTAAAAGGAAAAATTTATAAAATATTAGCGGTCGAGAATTTGACCGTCGGTTAATCTGAAGCAGCGTATGTAAACATTAAATATGGCCAAACCGAACTAAATATCATGTGTGTCAGATCACAAAAATCTATTCATAATTGGAGATTTCAATTTCTCTCAAATCGGCTGGATTCAAAATAAACTTCAGCGGAATAACGAGACAGCGGAGTATTTCTTTGATAGGTATACCAACAGCCAGCTAGTACTAATACCAACGAGACCATAACAACCCGTCCACACTTGATCTGCTTCTAACAAATGACAGAAAGCTAGTCACTGCTATAGAATTTGCTAGTCCTATTGGGATCATCGACCACTGTGTTATAGAGGTCAACTTACAGGTATCAATAAATAGAAATAAGTATAAAACCAAATATGTTTACAACTACGGAAAAGCAAACTACTACAACATAAGCAGCTACATATCCAGCCAGCGAATGGAGATATACTGAGACCTTTCAAAAGCTTTAACTGGAGCAATAGAACAATTCATGCTAATTCGCAAGGCTATTAAGCATCCAATCAAATCCTGGTTCAATTCGAATATCTCGAAACTAGTACAAGTGAAAAGACGAGGGTGGGGCAGATACAAAGCAGAAAGAACAAATGAAGCCTATTTGAATTATAAATATATCTCAAATAAAACTACAGCTGAGATCAGAAAAACAAAGTCCAACTATGGGGAATCAAATTTTGAAAATAAAAACAAATGTTTCAATTAAATCACAAACACGTACAATTCAAAGATTAAACAAATCTCACTGGTGGTCGAAAATGCAGACGAACCAATCACGGATCCCGAAACAATTACGAATACATTTGCGACCCAGTTTCAGAGTGTCTCTGTACGGGAAACTTATGGTCCGTTCCTGCAAATACAAAGACATACAACTAGCGTAGTAACTATCGATATCAGACCCCAACGAGTCTTAACCACCATAAACTCGATTAACACCAACTCGAGTCCTGGACCTGACGAGATACCAGCTACACTTATTCAAAAGTGCGCAGATATACTAAGTTCTCCTCTAGCGGAAGTGATGAACCACTCTGTTTCAACGGGTCAAGTCCCTATGGACTGGAAAAAAGCTACAATCATTCCGATACATAAGAAAGGAGATAAAACTAAGGCGGAAAACGACAGTTCGATCAGACTGACATCGATCATCTGCAAGATCCACAACTAGCAATATCTTAATAACATTAAATGATCTGACGATAAATTTAGACAAAGGTAGTCCGGTTGATATGATATATTTGAACTTTGAAAAGGCGTTCGACAAAGTACCAATATATCGTCTTCTGTACAAACTGGATGCATGTGAGAGGCAAACTACTCGAGTGGATAAGGAGTTTCCTAACCAATCGTACGTATCTTGTCCGAATTGACAATAACTACTCCCAGGAATTCGACACACTCAGTGGAGTACCTCAAGGATCCGTGTTCGGGCCACTCCTTTTTTATGCATCATTAGTGACATGTTATCATCAATCGAAGGTTCAATAAGTCACTTTGCCGACGACACTAAACTTCTGGGTTATCCTAACGATAAGAATGACAATACCCAGGCAGATTTGGACAAACTTCTTACGTATACCGGCACTTGGTGACTGCCACTAAACTCAGCCAGATGCACAATCTTAGATGTGGGGAGGTCAAATCCGGAAAGAAATTACACACTATCTGGAAACATACTAAAGAAAGTGAAATCAGAAAAAGATCTAGGTATCATAATCTCTCGAGATCTGAAGTGGGGAGGACATATTAATGGCATTATCAAGAAAGCCAATACACTCAGATATCTGACAATAAAGGCATACCCCACTTTAACATGCGATATTCCTGATTGTATTCAAATCGTACATACGGCCTATACTCGAATATAGCTACACAAAATGGGACCCCTACTTCTCCAAAGACATTGAGGCATTTGAAAGGGCCCAAAGAAAAGTAACGAAAATTTCAATTTCTATTAGAAATCTAGCATATGGAGAACGACTCAGAGCATTGAAATTACCAACATTACTCGAACGCAGGAATAGCGGTGGCCTAATAGAAACGTGCAAGATCGTTAATGAATATTATAGCTGCAACATGGAGGATCTTTTCACAAAGAACTCAAATCACAACTTGCGTCGACACGGCATGAAACTGGAAACAGAAAGATCCAAGAGAAATCCGCGGAAGCATTTTATCAGTAACAGAGTGGTTCCACTGGAACTCACTACCACCTGTAGTTGAGGCGACTAATAAGAACCTGTTTAAGAATTGAGAACAAGATCGATTTAATAAATCGCGAAAGAAAGCGCACATCAGCGCACCTGCAACTTCCACCAACTCTTAAGTTGTCTACGCTGCGGGAATAATAATAATAATACGCAGGGCAGTTTTCTAGATCAGCTAATAACTGTTGGGCCACTATAGCGTACCCACGTACCCGAATCGCTTAAGGGAGGAAGAAGATCGTATACCCCCTGCTGACAACAAAAGGGAGCACATTTCTTGCCGGCCACTCCCTAGCCCCTAAACTGTGAATACACTTGGGTTTGTGGGCAGCGGCACTTATTTCCACAAAATAAAAGAGAAACTAGTGAAACCAGTTCCTCAGTTGCCTGCAGTTCGAGATACAGGTTCTCTAACGAGGGAGGAACTGAGTCCAAAGCGGGGACCGAGCGCCTAGAGTGGACGGAGAGGTTGCGCCAGGATTTAATGCGATCCTATGAATTAGGCGAACCCGCTAACCACTACGTAGCCTATCTTAAAAGGAAACACTATCAGCTTTTGCGGGAAGATAATGATGAAGATGTAAATGACCCAAACAAGATCTGCGTAGAACCGGCCACTGCATATGATGATGCTCACGGGTCCATTGAGGATTTAAAGGCAAGACAACACCATCATTTTTCTAAATTCTTGCCAAAATCAAAAGATATTACCAGGGTTAACCGTGAGTTAGAACAGAGAATCCATCCTAATTCCCACTTATTAAGCATAAATCAAAATGTGTACGCGGCGACTTAAGAATTAGTTCCGGAAGGGAAGCGTCAAAGTGGCCCAAATTTGCAGAAATTGCCAAATAAGAGGAAGAATCTGGAGGGACAAATTAAAACAAAACGACAGGAGATTTCAAACTGCAAAGTGTGGTGGATTATATAACCAAAAATTCGAAAGATCATAAAAAAGATCCGATCTTCACACCACACACTCAAATTACTTTAGTAACTATTAAACAAAAGCACATTGACCAACTTCGTGTGCAATTGCAAGTCAAAAGGAAACTGTCGACAAATAAAATTCATTAGTGACAACTTCATCTTCCGTCACAATCCCTCCAAGCTATTTCAGAAACAAGAGATGGGAAATCCAGGAAGCCTACCCTCTGCCCAAGAGGTTGAAGCTTTCTGGAGAGACCTATATGAACACACGGTA
>WYDF02300475.1:0-15620 GCA_009867245.2 Adranes taylori
AAATCATGAAATTTATTGGCTAATTCTGTTTTATCAGATATAAAATCGTTATTTTCATATATTTCTATTAGATTTTTTTCCATGACTTTATAACATTTTTAGGGTTGTTTGCATAATAAAGATGTATTTGGCCAGCTCCTACCATTATGCGAAAAAAATTACAAAGTTATCAAGGAAGTATTTAATAATCCAGAACAAGTTTTGTCGAAATTCATTTTGAATATATATCAGCTTATTTTACAGGAACATATTAGTCAGAAACTTACACAAAAATTGGATATTTATAATTATTTAAAGGTTTTATTTGAGTATTATTCCAAGTATAATAAAATTTTTTTCTTTAATATAGTTTGCTGAAATTAGGTTACTTTTAGG
Organism: Adranes taylori; assembly: GCA_009867245.2. Lineage (NCBI taxonomy): Eukaryota > Metazoa > Arthropoda > Insecta > Coleoptera > Staphylinidae > Adranes > Adranes taylori. The sequence continues at coordinate 376 of WYDF02300475.1, forward strand.
ACCAATCAATTATCAAATGATTTGAGTATGCTAAACTTAGGCAAAGATAAAAATTTTCTCGATAAATTAACCAGTAACATATTTAACAAATACATTGACAATTACATCCATTATGAATTGAAATGTCTGAAAGAGAGATTTTCAACACTTTTACAAAAATATTATGAATCTAAAAATCATCAAAAGAAACAATCACAAACAAGGTAAGTGTTTATGAAATATCTTAAATTTGAATTTTATTTAACAATTCAAATAATTATTTTTATTTGTTAAATAAATAATTATTTTTATATTTTTTGAATGAAACGGCGAACAACTATTAAATAACTATTTTACCTCGATTGAATGGAGAACCTGTATAAAGGGCTTTGATATAGATGAAGCTTGTAAAATATTCTATAATATAGTTCATAATGCTCTAAACATATATGTTTCTTTATAAATTAAAAAACGCTCAAATTTTCCAGTCTAGTTCGATAACGAATTGCAGCATTTGGTCTTGGAGAAACGGAAAACTCACGAACGTTTTGTCCTTTTCTAATTCGAGAAAGACCATACCATTTTTTGATCTACGTTGTCGATGTAAATCCCATTCTGAGAAATGTGATAAATCATATTGTCACGAGGCAATTTGTCCTTGTTCTAATTTAGTTCTATGGTGGATAGTATTGTGCGCTTGATACTTTGTAAGTCATTTAAATAATTCTGGATGGCTAGATTCTTTGAAATGTTTAGTGGTTAGATCTGATTCTGATCTGATTGCTAGTAAATCAATAGTTAGTGCAAGCGTACCGTGTAATACTGTATAAGTTTGAGTGAAGAAAGCAGATCGGATTGGAGATGATTCCATTATGGCCGAAAGTAATTAGTAGAGTAGGGTTAATAGGTAATTAAGTGAGAATATATTAAGTTATAGCAATGTAGTAGAGGTAGGGAGAAAATAGTGAAAGTATTGATCGTAACTTTGGTAGGAAATTTTGAGAGATTGAGTGGGAAACAAAGAAATGAATAAAAGCCACACTGCTCTCACAGGAGTAAATAGTCAGCAATTTTAAGTTTTAAGTTGCAGAATGAATCCTTTTCACTCAGTGTCTTGAAAATAAAGTCATGAATTAAATTAAATTATAATTTATTCCTAATTAAATCATGAATAAATTACATGGTTGAATAAGTATCGGTAGTTAGACATTGCACGTACTAGTGTACAGTATTCGGTAATAATTAAATAATTCTTTTAAGTTTGAATTCTTTGAATAAAATAAATTAAAATGATTAAGTTGGTAAATTAAGCTGGTGAAAATTGAAAATGGCGAAAACTGTAAGTACAATAATTTGGGAACCTTTTTGACGAGACTTGGGCGCCATGTTTATTTATTAATCTATTTGCACTCAGTAATTGAATACAAATATTCTTTTAGTATTTTGATGAGCCGGTATTTATTTTGAAGGCACGAATTACAATTTTATTTGTATGTATGCATTTCTTAAATCATCCTCAATACATTTTTGTTAAGATTTTGCAACTCTTTTATACGATTTCTTGGTGATAGGGTTGCGCAGAGTTTAGTTGAGTTTATGTTTGATCTTGTAGACATAAATAAGGAAGGTACTCGTAACCCTACCAAGGTCAAAGTCTAGCTTTTTATATTTTAAGAGGTAATGAGAATCGAAGGATTAGTGGAATGGTTTCCTTAAAGTTTACTTACAATCACTCCTTTGATATCAGATGTCCTGGTTTTAAACTTTCCGAAGTATTTGATGAGATTCAGCAACAAAACTATTTGCAAACAGTCAATAATTCCTAAAGTATTCGAAAACCTAATAAATGATTACCTAATTCAGCTGTGCATGGCTTTACTAACCAACCTCATAATGTTTCAAAATTACATCTTAAGAGCTTTTGAAAGTAAACATCAGGAAGATACATTCTACACAGACCACTCTCAAGGCGTTTGATCTTATAAATCACGTCCTATTAATTGGAAAATTAGATAAGTTTGGCTTCGACTCAATTGTTACTTTGGTTAAAGAGTTTTCTATATGAAAATCGCAAATTTCCTACTTGATAACATCTACGTTCTGTCAGCGGTACCGCAGGGATACCATCTATCTCCTCTTCTATTTAATATCTTTGACAACGATATCGGAGAGTTCATATGGAATTCCAAATTTCTACTTTATGCTGATGACGTTAAACTGTATTATGCCATAGCATCCACAAGGATCAACAGTTTCTTCAAGATGATCTAAATAGATTAATCGAATGGTCCATCTTAAATGATTTGAAGTTTTATGTGAACACTTGAACGAAAAAGGTGATACGATAAACTAAAAACATTCATTTCTCGATTTTTTTGTAGTTTGTATTGGAATGATTGAGTTTTTTAAATAAGTTTTTGTTGACAACACTATGTGTGATGTTTATTTCAATAATTCTTGTTGATAACAGTGCCTATAATTTTTTGTTAGCTTAATTAAGTACCTTTGTTAATCATTTAGATCACTTCCACTTCTCGTTCGAAGATGCACGAGAAGTACATCTTCATAATAAACTGTGCGTAATAAAGAGAAAAAGAAAATTGGTGGACGTGATTGCCACCCCATCTTTCATATACTGGATGTCCTACATTTTGTTATATCTGGCATAAAACAATAGTTGTAGCTTTTAATTTTGATTGCCATCTTATAACTCGTAAATTCAATTTGCACAATAGTTTAGGGTAAATTAAATCAAACTTGCGTGACCTAAAAATCACCTACCCATTAATCCCCCGGTTCCCGTACTTGCCTACGGCAGGTCTTGGCTCACTTTTTCCCAGTATTTGCCTACGGCGCTTGCCATGCCCTACGATCGCGTTTGACTCTTTTTGACTAATTTCTAAAATAGCAGTCTGGCGTGCAAGGCTGACGCCCTGTCCTCTATAGTATTATCAGTTGTTTAATCTGCGCATGATCTGATTTGATCTGTTTTGATCTTATTTGATCTCCGTGTTCTCGCCCAAATTTGGCAAAACTAAAAAACACCCTGTATATATGTTAAATTGTGATCTTAGAAAAAAATGTTTGAAATAAAATCGAAGGGCCTTTATTAAAGTTTAGTCGAATGTCCTATTTTTATCGTTCATGAGATATTTCAAAAAGTTTGTTAAACTTCAAACTTGGCAACACCGCTTCCTATACAATTTGGCAACATGGAACTTTTTTATTCGACGCATAATAGAATGTACTATACGTGTGCAAAATTTCAGTTTGAATACAAAATTTCTGAACAAAAAAAATTGTTCCTATCCGCTATATTGGATTTATAAAAAAAAAAAAAAAATTAAAAAACTCGTGCAGTCTACACCTATCTAGCAAAAATCTTTTCTCCAAAATCGAGAGATTCATTTCTACCTTGGAGACATTTTTTACTTCTTTACTAGTTTAAAACATGAGAACAATACGAAACTGTACACATTTTTGAATTAATATCGATTTAAAGTGACAAGTATAACAATATTAAAAATACTTTTAACTCTTTTAGTTTTCAAGATTTCCGTAGAGATTTACAAGCCGTTATTGGAACAAGAGCTAATATAAATATTGCACAAATAGAGAACTATGGCGGGGAGACATTTCTTTCAGAAGAATTAGCGATTTCAATTTTACAAGATACTAAACATGCTTTCCAGCGATGTCAGTTAGTAAGTCATTTTATATTTCAGGAATATTTGATCTTAATTGCACCGACATGCCGATAAATGGTAATGGAATTTATTTCATTTTAGTTATCAAGATCTGAAGATAAGCCTAATAATGCTGCCGAGATTCTATTTCGTTTATTAAATTCTTTATTAATCGAACATGTTGATTATGCTTTAGAGTTGGGTTTACAAGCGGTACCGGTTGTTGAAGGATTAAAATCGCCTCCGAATCTATATTTTTTCTTGGTAGTTCATCAGAGTAATAATATTGTTCACTTGTTTGAGAAGCAATATACTGAACTTATATTGCCAATGATTATGTAAGCACATATTTATTACATTTTATAATTTCTACGAGGTATGATCAGATACCAAGCGGAATTTTTAAATTTCGCGGGCTTTAGAACAACAAACTCTAATTTTGGTTATTTTATTGCTACATCTACATACCAAATTTCATCTAATTCTGGGATGGTCAAGTTTATAGCCTGTGTTGATTTGATGTGGAATGACCCAGATGTAAAGTTATTATTTCAGAAGTTTAGGCCATGAGACAAGTGGCAGCAAAATTTGTTCCCAAATTGTTGAATTTCGCTCTAAAACAGTGTAGAATTGACGCTGCTCAGGAGCTGCTTAATGAAATCATTGACAATCGAGAATGGCGGAAACAAATCATAACTGGTGACGTAACATGTGTGAACGGATATAACGTCGAAATTAAGGTCCAATCACTTCAATGGACGCTTGAAGAGACAAGACCGAAAAAACTTGCTAAGTTCGCTTGAATGTGAAGATTCTATTCACTGTTTTTCTTCGATATCAATGGAATAGTGGACCATAAGTTTTTGCCACCACTTCGTACGGCCAACAAAGAGTACTATCTAGAAGTTTTATGCCATTTGCCTGAAGCAATCTGAAAAAAACGAGATAACTTCTGGCGATTGGACCACAATGATGTACACGCGCACATTTCGTTGATTCTTCTGAATTTTTGGCAAAGACCAACAGCGTTATGATTCGACATCCTCCAATTTCACCAGATATGGCACCTTACGATTTTTTTCTATTTCCGAAGATGAAAAAGATCATGAAATTAGTGAGAAATCTTTCTCAAAAATCTTTCCCCTCCAACCAATCACCTTTCATAAGCCATCCATCATCACTTTCCTCTTATATTTCACCATCTTCTTGAACCCATATTTTTCCCTTTTCCCTGAACCCTTTTCATACATCTTAAGCGGGCCATTCACGTTCAAACGGTCACACAGAACGTCTCACCGACTTCGGTCTTATACGACAAGTTCGTTCGTGAATGGATTGGTCGCAGAACGAACCGTACGACTAAGGACATGTCGGGAGTCCGTTGAAACAGTAATTGAACCTTGAGACGCGATCGTCGAACCTTGCAAGGGTCGCAGTGTGAGTGTTGATGTTTGAGACAATCCGTGCGACCGAGCCAGTCTGTAGATAAAAGTAAAGCGATATTAATGTTGTTATGTCGTACGTGTGCGTTGTCCGTCTATTCGACCGAGTCACAACGTATGTGTCTAAATGGACTGTCGTTGCGACATTTCGATCGACAGTCCCTGTGACCTTTTTAACGTGAATGGCCCGCTTTATTTGGACCCTTTACATCTTTTCTCTCACTTACTGCCCATACTTCAACACCATACATCAAAATACTCTTTTCACTCATCTCCATAATCCTTATCCTCATATTCACTGACTCACCAAATCTATGTTCCCATACCCATCTAATTCGCTCTATCGCAGCTTTAGCTTTAAATGTCATCATCCTTACCTGATGAGTTGTAGTTTATTGTGAGTTTTACTAGTTTTCAAAATACTCGACTTTCACCATTTGAAGCATTTTTTCCACTATAAGTGAAAACATGGTTTTCCGAGCTTTCAACAGCTTTTTGCGAGGATGATAGTCTTTAAGCCATAAATCAGCTGAGTATGGACAATGAGACATTAGTTCAATGTTGTTTTCTTCGGAAATCTTCAATATTGTTTTCTTCTTGTGTAATGTGAGAGTTGATATTTGTGTGGTGATGAATGATGCGACGCTTTCAGTTGATTTTATCCATTACTTTGGTAAGCAGATTATTGTACATTATTCAGTATTAACTGTTATCAAACTCAAATACTATGGCGGTCAAAATGCAGGATCGGAACGACCATAATTCTAGAACAATAAACACCATACATTAAACACAACGCTTTTGCAAATTATTAGAATTAACGCAGCAAAAAAAAGCATTTCAGAATCTATAAACACGTGAAGAGTAAACTTTGTACCCCTTTTTAAACATATTGCGCGCACGGAGGAGTGTGAGATTTGGCATAGTTAAAGTTTATATGCAGAAGGCTAAAATGTATATATAATAGGTGTTACAACACATTAAATTAAATTAAAGAAAACATTCATTGTTTACGTTCATACTGCCATTGTCAAACACATAATAGTCTGTCGTTTGATTACGTTCATACATGCCTCATGCCTACGATGCCACTAGATATTCGTGTAGTCAGTCAGCAGTCAGTATTATTTGACGCGTACAACAATAAGGAAAGTGCGCGCACGGAGGAGAGTATAATTTAAAAGCGTTTTTTGAATGCCTCTACAGTCGGAGTGAGAGACAAAGAAGGAATATATATTCGCGTGAAAGTCAAAATGATAAAATACCAAATGCAAATTTAAATCGTGTAAATAGTATACAAAATGGTGAAATTATTTTGAGGGATACATTTAAATGCGCACTGAATGTCATTCCAAGAAATTTTAATACTTTTCATAAATACGAATACAAGCTGTAATTGTGTTTTTTTATCAACTGTTACTAACATTAAATTTTTATTACATAGATATTGCAGGGAATTAAGGTCATTATCTTCAGTGACTTGGTTTAGATTTTTTCTTAACTAGCTCTTTAGGTTTCTGAGCTTGATGTACTGCCGGTGTTCTGCTAATCGTTATTATTTTTGTTATTTCTGTTTATGAACTAGCCTTAAACTAGATATTCTCTTCTTAAATACGCTATTGGGATGATTTACTGATCAAATACAATCTTTACTTCCAGAACTAGGTTTTAGTACTTTATTAAGTGCACAGAATTATCGTCCGGATAAATCGGTTTTTAGATACCTCTAACTTATTAATTTTTTTAGGAACACTCTAAAATATGTTGACTGTATATATAAGAAAAAATCTATAATGGAAGACATTGAGCGTAAAGTGAATAATGGTTTGGATAGGTCTTTAAATACAATCGTCATTTGGGTGAAACTTTCTTTACAAAGCGAACAGAAAAAGACGGATTATAAACCGGAAACTGAAGATTTTACGATTGTAGCTTCATCAGCATGCAAAAGTGTCGTACAGTATATAAATTCAACAATAGTTCAAATAAAAAGTAATTTAGATGGTAATAATGTAACTGGTATTTTAGAAGAACTTGGAATTCGCCTACACAGGGTCATCTATGAACATATGCTTCAATTTCAATATAATACTGCGGGTATATGAAAAACCAATTATTTATTTAGATTTAAAAATAATATTTCCTAAGGAATTTTCCGTCTAAGGTATCTTCCTGGTATATTCCATGGTATTTTCTATCTGAATAAACAGTTCAAATACAGATCGAGGGATTTATGAATTCTATTTACATTAAATTTATGTACTCTCGCTTACTTGACCGTGAGAGGTGCGTGGTTTAAGTAGAATGACATTTTTACCGATAAAGTCAACTTGAGCCATTTGTGCAATACGACAATTGTTTTTGTTTCAGGTTTTTAGAAATAACAATGCATTTTTTTGTACAAATCGTAGATCAAAATATTCGCCTTTACGCTTTATACAATTTTGCATGCCCGCGACGCTGCTAATGGGGAGTTATAACGATTGTTACAGAATAGCGCAAAAAATACCTTATTTATTATCGAATCAACCGGCCTTCGGTAATCTGTCCTCAGGGGCCAGGTCAGTTTAACGTGAAACCGTTCGTTGGAACTGTGGTTGATGTCCCTTCGGTGATCAGTTGCTTACTCAGGGCAACTCTATGCGACTTGCCCAAGTGTTCTCTTTCTTGTTTGCAGATTAACGAACTTATTGCCATTGAGTGAAACAGCATTAACGTTTTAACAAAACTTTATTATTCTTTCAGACAATATAGGTAAACAAATAGGGAGAGTACATATTAATGCACAATAAAAATGCCAATGATTAAAAAATAGAAACAATGTCAAAATAAATTAATATCGCAACAAATTGCAGTTAAATTAATAAAGCAATAAAGTCAAGCGGCCTACATACAGCGGTACAAACGCAAAAAACGAAACGGCGCATATGATGTAATGGCGGTGCATGTAAACCAATACGATATGTAAACCAATATGTAAACTGGTGATAAAATAATAAAACTGTACAATATAGGAAGCGTGTACGGCAGATTAACGGGGTGCAGGGAGGGTAGATTCAAGAACACGATATGAAAAACTGGAAAGGTAGGTAGCCTAGGATATTACTCTGAGCCAGTAATTTCGTATTGCGCACTGATATGATCGTTGCTGAGTGATTACCAGTAACTGTATTGCGTACTAGCTAGTGATATGCACACCAGTTATACAGGAGTAGGTTAGGCAGGAAGAAGAGGTAAAGCTATTCAACACATGCCATGTTAGCTGTGTTAGCTATATAATATGGCTTAGCAAAACCGCAAGTGACCTCTCACGGGCGCGGAAGGTGTGACTGGTTTGGCTGATTTGTTCCGGAGCACGCTGTTGGCTAGCTTCGACGGGACAAAATTAGGAATTAACTTTAAATGTTTAAAAATCTCGCTTTTATAGACGGAGCCGTCATTGATTTTTTACACAGTGCCATGGTTCGAATGACGGACCGCACACATTATGTTACAACGGGGCATGGTTTCTTACTGAAACCAGTGTAGCCACAGAAATATCACATCTATGCGTGAAACATCTATCCGCTCTATTTATTATTATAAACAATCATATGTCACTTCATAACGTTCATTAAATGAAGCACGGCTCATGTACGCTTGCATACAACGCACACATTCGTATCCCCTAGTGCTGCTATAAGCATCCATTGTGTTACGGATATGTTACTAAATATATCTGTCTGGAGCGATATAGCTAATTGTGTCAAATTAAATTGGAAACGCATTTTGACTACAGCGTTAATAATATTTACTTGTCATATGCGGTCTTTCTTTTTAAATACGAAAGGATAAACACAAGTAATATGTTTATTTAATTACATAGGCAATATATTTCGTTTATGAATATACGTGAACAGGCAGCCATACATTCCTTTCAGCAGCATCTAATCTATATAGGGTTTCCAAATATCATACGTTCAATGAATTTAGTACATGTTTAACAGTGGCTTGGATCTTAATTGTAACAGGTAGTTACGGGTTTATTGTATACACATTTTGTGCTTGAAATTCGGGAACAGAAAGAAGTTATTAGGCGATAAATCAGGCCAATCTTATTCTTCAAATAATCAATTGGTGGACACTGTGTGAACTATCGTTGTCATGATGAAAAATGATGCTAAGTTTTTGGTTGGTCTTTTATATCATCCATGATTTCTCGAAAATAAATTGGTGCATTCTTTACAGTATCTCTTCTTAGATTCCCTAAAGCAATGGTTTTTGGCATGTCTACTACAACCGAAGAAACAAGCAATCATTTGCTTGGAAGGGCTTAACTTGGAACATCTAAACACTTGGAACATATGTTACTATGAGAATTTCCCTACACTAATTGACAAGAGTATTTTTTTTTGAGCTTTGGTCAAATTATGCGGAATCTATTGTGCACAGATCTTTTCAATATGTACATGAATAATTGGGAGTTTATAAATCTACCACAATTGTGGCAGCTGGGAAAGAATATTAAAACAAATAAAAAGAATTTAAATTAAAGAAGAAATTAAACTTGAATAATTGAATAAGAATTAAAGTTCAAATTAGGGCTGGTTTAATTTACTAAGATGCCCTAAATGATTTAAGTAGTTTATTTCATAATTTTTTATTAAATTTATGAAAATTAAATTAGGTCAAAAATAAGACCCGAGGTACTTCGTAATAACGCTAAAAATTAACTCGTTTATTCTTAAAGATAATTAACAATATAAGCTACCTTCCAATTCTTTCCAAGTTGCCACAATTGCGGTAGATTTTTAAATTACATCTCCCAATTGTTCATGGTGCAATATTTTACAGCCACTAATTTTAATAGCCACTAACGGTCACATTTTTTTTTAGGTGCTATGGTCGCGATATGCGATTTAAATGAATATAGATCTTGTACGAAGCAATTGGGCAACCTAGTTACCGAATTATTTGATACTCTAAACGCTTTATGCAATTTACTTTTAGTGAAACCGGAAAATCTGAATCAGATTTGCAAGGAAGATTCTCTTTTAGAAAAATTGGATCCTTTAGTTAGACATAATTTTATACAACTTAGAAGTGACTTTAAAAGTCATATTTCGAGACAGAATATATTGAAAGAATAAAGTTTATATGTTGTCATGATAGGCATAATTAATTTAAATTCTTTTATTATCAAAATTTTATTAGTATAGGCTATATATAAAATTATTAATATGAAATGATTAATTATAATTTATAAATATAATTTCCGCGTAGTTTATTTTATTACATTCTTAAATTAAAAAGTAACGTTAAACGAAATCTGACGAATGGTAGAATTATCAAAACTCTAACCCATTACAATAAGCGTTAAAAAGGGTAAAAATGGTCTCTTGAAACAGAAAATTGAAAATACTCAGAACAATTTGACAGCGTAAAGCGACGACACATACCACACGATCTGAAAGTGAAATTTTAAAATAACTCGACACACACTTTCCTGATGCATTTGGAAGGGAGTGCTGGAAGAGCTAATGAATTTTCGTTCTGTAGGACGAAAATTCTTTCTATATTTTTATTACTATTTGCACCCCAAATGATGATGCCATATCTTATAGTTGCGTCTAGAGGACTGCAATATATTGATTTCAAAATATATTTTGATACAGTGTCTGGAAGATCATTAATCATTATTAAGCAACGGTCCCTTTATACTACCCTGTGGAACCCCGCAAAAAATATAATTTTCTTTTGATGGCTGCATTTCAATCATTACTCTTTGTGATCTTTTTGTAAGGTACAATTTTAGCTTTACTGAAAAAGTTTGTTATTTTCTACATAATATGAATATGGAGTTAGGTTAGGATAATCGTGACGATCAAGTATTTGCAGCAAAACTATTTATTATTATTTCAAGTTTGCTAGATTAAATTTGATGAAACAATACAATTGGCGAAATAGTCATTCATCTGGTTCAGTTGGACACTAAAAATACAAAGAAAATTTTGATGAGTACGCTGCTGATGACTTGTATACGTACGTATTACAGAAATCTATATTCAGACTTTTAATTTTGCACAGGCACAGCTGTTGGTTAATAGATGTCGGTATATATATTTAATTATCAATGGATTAAAAGCGAGAGTGCATGACCTACTTTAGGTTTAACAGAACATTCGGTTATACATTCCATGCACGTGTGAATCATATGTGACGTCACTACGACCAAACAAATAATGTGTCTTATGCACACATTTGTTTTAAGTAAATAGATTCATGTTTGTACGTTCGTATCGTACTCGCTCGGTTTAAGAGGAAGAGAAAAAGATTACGGAAATATATGTGTGATAATAATTACGCATCTTTTTCAGATGTTTTCATGTAATTTTTTCTTTTGTTGTTGGATCTATTTCTATTAATATCATATAAAAATATAATAGTGTTTTGTATCTTTACTTATTTATTATACATAACTATTAAAAGAACAAATGTATGTTTTCTCTTTACTTTAGGCGCATGCACAGGGAAAGGTTTTAATGTGTTTAACCTCTCTCTTCAAATGTGAGCGAAGTTGTAAATCTACTTGTGAAAATTATTAATATCCAGTTCAAATTTTTTAGACTCCCCCGGAAAGTGATTCTTTTAGAAGCTCCCCCTGAAAATTATTCCTGCGCATGCCCCTGAATATGCCTTAGAAGTTGAATCTAAATTTGAGATTAATGTTATGCTTCATTTGAAAAATCGCATATGCTCTTGTAACAAGTTATTATGTTTGAAATTAGTGGTTGAAATATCGCTTGAGAGGTAAGTATACAGAGTGTTCCAAATAAATATTTGAGCGTAAAATATTTAAAACAATTTAATAATGTTAGACTTGCTACGTGAGAATTGTTGTCATGATGAAGGATGATGAAGATTAATTTTCGTGATTTTATCAATGACTTTCAGGAGTCATTGACAATATGTCCAGTACTACCAAAGAAACGAGTGGTCTGCTTTTGTTTTTAATGGATTAGTTCCACCTTGGAAGATACAAACAGTTAATTTTCGACGTGAACTAAGTTTACCTAAAATTCATCCCATATTAGAATGTGGTATTTGGATTTTGTAGTGTCTCCGTATGTTTTGAGCTTCTGCAAAATCGAGAATAGATCTTTTTCAGAGTGAAGTGATTATGCAATATCGAACGAACTGTATATGTCCGAAAAGGAAGATTTTAATTTGCAATTTTTAAGTAGTAAGGGGAAAATAAGAAACAGGGCTGTAATTGAAGTGTAAACAAGATAGAAACAGGAATGGTGAGTGAGGTGGGGCGTATTTATGGGTGGGGGTTAAGCCCTTTTCCCGAAATTTGTCTTTCCTCATTTGTTATTGGTTTTTAAAAATTATGCTACGCTTCTCTGCTTAAAAAACTACATAACAAATTTCTCAACTAGCACAAATATGCCGAGAATATTTCTAGCATATTCTATGAATGTGCTATGTTCTTAACATTTTCTTGGTATATTTTAGCGCAGATAAACAATAAAGAATCCATCATAGATATAGCGCTAGCTGATAGCGAGACCTAGAAAGTCCTCAAGAACTAGCATGTCTCCCACGACGAGTCATGTAGTGATTATCGTTACATTAAGTACGAGCTTCACATCATATACAAACAGCCAATGAAAATATCTCACTGGTATGGGATATTAATACAATGAGGAGAAATGCGCTTGGAGGAGACGTGCAACAAGACCTAAGTGTGGAATCCAAAGTGCAGACCGTGTACGAGATGATAGAAGATGTCACATAGAAAATCACTGATGGGTGCAACAGAAATATTCCCAAAAGAGGGCAACGATACCAAAAAAAGCGCCTTATTGGTGGCATAATGAGATGGCAATTGCGTTTTCGCTAAGGCCTCAATACCAGAGAAAAGTAAAAAAAGTAGGCAATAACAATTGCGCACCGGATAATACAGAAGAAATACTAAATACCCTATTCTCGATTGACCTACCAAGACGACCTTTACACCTCAATGACGTAAACACAACAAACATTCATTCCGTTGTTTACAGAGGAAGAGCTACACAAGGCAAAACGCGGACTTAAAAAGCGGAAAGCTCCGAGACAAGATTCCATCCCAAACGAAGTCTTAACGATTCTTGTAGAGGCGAACAGCCAACTACTGCTAAGAGTCTACAACAGATGTCTGGTAAATGGAGAATTTCCTGAACCTCGGAAAGAGGCTACTCTCATTCTAATACTCAAGGTCCGGAAGATCTCGACCAATAACTGCTATCGACCCATATGTTTACTATACACAATGTCAAAAGTACTCGAGAGACTCCTCCTAGGTCGGATGGCGAGCTGGATTCAGGACCAGGGAAGGCTAGCGGGGAACCAATTTGAGTTTAAAAAGAATAAGTCCACCGGAAACGCAATTCAAAAGGTAGTAAGAATTGCAAAGAATGCCTCTACGGGGACGCGGAAATTTGTGCAATGGTCACGATGGACGTTAAAAACGCGTGCAATTCGGTTAGCTGGGGAAAGACCTTAGAAGCAGCAGTCCAACGCAAAATACCTCCATACTTACTTATGGTCCTAGACGATTATCTTCAGCATCGAACAGTAAAATATTCAACAATAGGTGCTCCTAAAACACGCAAGTTGACCTCTGGAGTCCCCCAGGGCTCCGTGCTGGGATTGTTCTTATTGAACTTAGTCTATGACCATTTGCTAAGACAACAACTACCTGTATGAATCCAGATTATCAGCTTCGCCAACGACATAGCATTACTTGGGCTAGCTAAGGAAGTCTCCCTACTGGAATCAGCTTGAAATATCTCCGAAAATAGTTACTAAAGAACCATAATCTGAAAGTAATCCAAGAGAAACCAGGTAATATCGTTTAGTGGGAAGAAAAAAAGCCGTAGCTGATTCTTTGCTGGATAGGAAATCATAACATATGCACACATTAACTATTTCGGAGTTACTTTGGACAAGAACATGCCATTCACGGAACATCTGCACGGAGTAACAGCAAAAGCCATGCGCCAAGCAAGGGACTTGAGGAAACTAATGCCACTTGTCCAGGGCCCGAGATGGTCAACACGGAAAGTTCTGCTCAGTGTTCCGGAGTCCTCCATGCTATACGCTGCACCGGAATGTCCAGAGATCAGCACATCTTCTGATTAAGGTACACATGATTTGCCTTATAGGAGTTAACAGTGCCTACAGAACGACCTACACCGATGTGTAATTGCTATTGACCTATTAAACTATTGACTATAGACAAATCAGAGATGTACGGATTTCAAGGTAAATAAGAATATGGAAAGGCTAGAAGCCGCTAAACATGCTACCAGGGATAAGTTATATGCATAGTGGCAAAACGAGTGGGAAAAGTCTAATAAAGGACGGTGACATACAAATTCATCTCTGAAGTTAAACCTTGGTGTGAAAGGATACAAGGAGACCTCACGCAGGTCTTATCTAGGCACGGCAATTTCAGGTCCGACCTAGAACGATTTCAGATAGTGACCTCGCCGACATATATCTAGTGTAGCATGGAACAAGATGACAGAGTAGAACAATATCTGCAAATAGCAGAAGGAAGTTACTTTAAAGAATATTAATTGTACTTTGCAATAGTTTCAATAAATCGAGTTAAATCGAGTGTAAGACTACTATTGAAGTATTTTTGACAAGTAACATGTAAATAAAGATGGCCAGGTAATCACTTTATTTTAATCTTCATATCTAACATCATTCGTGATAATGTTGATGTCATCCTTCATGTTAAAACAGTTTAACCTCCAAACCGGTACAAAGACAACCTAGCTAAATTCTAACTTCCGGACTGACAAACAGATGACTCAGCAATTTAAGATGACTTAGCAATTTAAGATGACTTGCCTTTGTTCGTGGTTTCAAACACGAGCATTAACCCGGCCTAAGGGAAACCAGAGACATCTTTTCTGAATCCACTTAGGTAACTCTCAACAGGCGCGTCCACGTCGCGGGGTTGGGCCCGACTTTATGAGTCGGTGGCTAAGTTCTGTTGAGGACCCAGTATCGCGGGGTATAACGCATTACCCTTGCCCAGGGATACGGGTGAAGACCACACCGGCGGGAAAGGCGGAGAAGAAGGACTTCGGTACGGCGGACC
>WYDF02300486.1:0-15619 GCA_009867245.2 Adranes taylori
ATTATAAAATAAAAAAATATTATTATTGTTGGTTCAGCTTCTTTATATTGGGGGGAGGGGGCCCATCCGATGAATTTACCACGGGCCTCGAACGGTATAGTTACGCCACTGGTATTTATACTAATCAAATTAATAAACTGTCTAAATCTAGTTGCTCCTCATTGTGAAAAAATGTATTGTGAGCAATCAATTTAAAATTTGAGCAAGATTTAGAACATGAGATACGAAATTATTCATCACAGATGGACGATGTAGCATTGGGAAGTAAAACAAAGAAAGATTAAGAGTGTGGGTTCTGTGGGCTATTGGTAAATACCAGTCACCAAAATACTTGGATAAACCAGTCTGGGTTATTAGTGAAATTTTTCAAAATCACTACTTTAACCCTCGATTGCATATGTGGGATGTCTAGCGACCTCCAAACATGATTAGTGCTTACTCAGTTTGTTTATTTAGTAATATGAAACTAGACCTCAAGAAATGTCCCATGTGACATTTGTCATCGGCATATTATATATGCCGATAACGAACAAAAAATAAACCGGAACAAATTAATCGCGAATTGATATTAATTTAATATAATTTGAGCAACCGAAAGATTTACGATGTATAATCACATAAGTTTTTGCAAGCAGTCATTCTATTCTGCGTATAGAGAGAAACGTCGACTACTACCATCTATATATATATATATATATATATATCGATCGCGTTTCGAGACCTTCCTTTTGCTGCCGTTTTTGCTTCGACAGATGTTGTCACGTTTTTTGTGCGTTTGCATCGAGTGCAGAATGTGAGCAAAAAATTGTATATATTAAGAGCGAAAAAGATGTGGCGCTTTGCTCTTCGCGCACAATTTTTTTACAATAGAATTTCGCTTTTGGCGATCTCCGAGTTCGAGTAAACAACTGTTAGTAAGGTTGATGAACTTGCGTTCATTGCTCCCGTGTAGAGGGAGATGTTACGATCATCGATTTTTAGAACAAACAACTCTTAATGAGTTTATTGAACTTTGCGTATAAGACGCATTTTTTGGGTCTTGTTTCTGTTAGATCATGAGTGAGTAATTTTCGCACAATTCTATCAGCGTATTCTCGTAGAGCGAGTTATATTTCGCACTTCTGAATTTATTAGGCCACTTAGTAAACACCACCGACAAAAATCATTCATTTATGTTTTAAATTTAATAAAATTAAAGTAACTCAAACATCCAGTAATTTTTACAAGAATATCAGGTAAACAAGACTTACACTCCTCAATATTTCGGTAGTAATCTTTCGAACCCTCAATATCTAATTCTATAATTTCTATTCTCTCATTCATCTGCACATTCCATAACCCTCTTCGTGTATTCACGACATCGATGAGAAAGCGAGGAGGACGCCAGCAGAAGAGGGAAATCTTAGGTAAGGCTTACTTAGACCGTAGAAGAAGCCGTGACAGCATACCCGAGAGATCAATCAAATAAGTGGTCCGAGAACGCTACGATATTTGGTCGATGTCGAACCGTCCATGCTAGAGTCAACATTGATTCCTCCACCGAACCAAACCGAAGATTCGTGGACCCCGTCAGGTTCGTCACTGTCTCCCGTTACCACCGACACCTGGTAAAGGATAGTTATATCCAGTCACGCCAGAAGAACATCACCGCTGTCTCTTCAGGAGCATTTTCGGTGACGGTGACTAACATCGACGCGTTCCTTCACATTTACTCCGACGCCGCAACATCGCCAGCTCCGAGTCCATATATATCCGTACAATTTAGAATAGGCGAGCAATTGCTTCCGTTTAGAGGTCGCTGTTCTTTTATACAAGACATGCCGAGCAAACCAGAAAGGATTTGAATCAAGATCTTTTGGATGGGGGGATCTTTTGGAACCTTAGTAAAGAAACTTAGCGCATAAATTTACAATTCATGGAGGAATATCACTACTGACAAGCAATGTTCCCTCTAAGAGGTGGGGTTCTCTGCGCAGAAAATCGGAAGGAAGATCAGATCAAACCAACAATGCGCTGCATAATTTTAACCATTATGCAATCATCAATGTCATATGTAAATATTTGGTATCTTCTTCTTCGTAGGCGGAATCCTCGTAAATCGTACGAGGCGTATTCTTGACTCGGAGAGTGCAAGCATCGGAAATGGGTGTTACACAGATTAGGAAGGTGAGGAGAATAATAATTAGCAATCGACTTTAGATTAGACTCACAAAGTGCAAGCGCAAAAGAAAGGATTTGTACGCAAAAACGATAGTAAAGAGTTAGATAAGCGTAAAATAGAAATGCGTGAAGTACTTCGCTACATGCACTCTTGGAGTGCGTGCAGCGAAGTACGCGATAGTAGAGAAATTAATTTGTCTCTAAAGAGTGCGATTATTGTACTGCACATTCGTGTATGGTAAAGCTAGACTTGAGGAAGTGCGTGCGATAGCCAAACAACAGTATACGTGATGTATACAAGAGTGTAATTGTATTCAAGATGCAAGATCTAGAATTAGAATCATTTAATGAGAGAATCGGGGTTGGGATTTAAGCGGATGCTTAAACAGAAGTTACTTTGCGGTTACTTACAACGTTTCCTGTCATTGCGTCAACAGATATTGTCACGTTTTTTTTGTGCGTTTGCATCGAATGCGAAATATGAGCAAAAAATGGTATATATTAAGAGAAATATAGATGTTTCGTTCTCTTTTATGGCGCCTTGTTCTTCACGTGCAATTTTTTTTACTATAGAATTTCGCTTTTGGCGATCTCCGAGTACGAGTAAACAACTCTTAGTAAGGTTGTTGTACCTGAATGTGAACTAGAAGATGAAAGTAAATGTGATGATGTGAAAATGCTTTCTGATCAAGACGTTGTTCCATCCTTAGTCAGTGTTAGTGAAAAAGAATCCAACTCAAACTCAATTCCACTTTCTTCTAAAAATACTTATTCAAATTCAAGTACAATCAAATCTGGTGGTAGTGGCTGGGTCAAGCATAGGGAAAGGCGTTTTTGGATCATTCCTTGCCGGAATGACTACAGGTAATATTTTTATTTTAATCAAACAAAATTAACTGGTACTGATACTCTTGAAGTATTTTCCTGGAGTCACTGTTTCATTATTTTTTATTTATGTTAAAGGAAAGGCAATTAATGCATTACTTAGCTTGCTATTTTGATAGATAATTTTAATTTGATTTTAATTGTTTGATTTTGCTATACTGAATGTTATTTTTTTATTTAATATCTCCATTTATCTTTCTTGTTTTATGCTAATACTAATATTAGATCATAACTTAGAGAAATGCTTTTTTATGGGGTGATAAATGAGATTTAGTGGACAGGAGTATAATTAAGATATTTTCCTTAGTGAGAATTTTTAGAGAATTTTAGAGAACTAAGAAGAGAATTTTTAACTTTTCTGTGTCCATCGTACTCTCCCCCATCAACGAATAAAATTAGCAACTCCTTATTGGACAGCGAATATGAGAGAAGCTCAGTCTTTCGACGAAACTCAAAACAAGCTTCTGTTCTAGCCTTCGTGGCGGTTGGCTGGACGAATGCGTTCGGGGGGAAGGACTGATGAATATGATTATTACAACGCCCAAACCTCTTTTTTTTTTAAATCATTACAAATAGACAGAAAAACTAACAAATAGACTGGGTTATATGTCGCGGAAAAGTTACTTGAGGTTATACACGAGGTTGGGCCACAAAAATTTTGGTTAGTGGCAACCAACCCCGCACGAAATATGGAAGCAGCTAAGGAAAACATCATCGAAAAGTACGATCATATATCGGCAGTCGGTTGTGCAGACCACAGCCTGCAAAATTTAATAAAAGATTTGATGAAGAAAGTCAAATCATTAACTTTTCGTTAGATCAAAGAATGTTGTAAAAGAAATCAAGTTTTCCCACGTGAAACTTGCTGCCTTGACCAATGAACATATGGAAAAGTGCTGAAAGTCGGCTGTGACTTTGAAAATACCACCTGAAACTAGGTTTGCTTACAGTACTTAATTGATTTACTTTCTCCATTTACGGATACTATAGAAAGCCTTGAGTCAGAAACAGCAACACTTGCAGATGCCGTAGAAGAGTTTGGCAAAATTAAAGATAATCTGAAGGCACGGCAAAATTAAAGATAATCTGAAGGTCATTTCTCAGAGTCGTCGCGACATACGGACAATTTAGGACTGTTTCAACAAGCGCTACGATTCTTGCCTACAACAGATTCACTGGACAGCAAACATCCTACATCCAAGATACTCGGGGAAGAGGTTGACAGATGTAGAGTGATTAAAAGGGTCTCAGTTACATTCTAAAGCAAGCAGCTCATCTGAACATTCCAAACCGCCGAGGAGAAGTGTTGCCAAATGTCGGAGATTTCAGAGATCATACTGGTTTCTTCACACACAATATCCTTTAGCAGTCTGCAGAAAATCAAACGCCTTCTACTTGGTGGAAAGGATTATGGGGTTCGCAAACACTTGCTCCACGTCTTTTGCAGTTGCCATCAACGTCGGCAGCTTGTGAACACAATTGGTCAGAGTATCGGACGGTTCACACACTGAAAAGAAATTGACTAAATGCGAAGAGAGTCGAAAAACTTCTAACCGCTCGAGAACATTTACGGCGAGAGAAACCAAAGCATAAAGCACCCCCTAGTGATAGTTGCAGCAATCACAAAAGTCATGATAACGCAGAAGAACGTGATGAGGGCTCAGGTGCAGACGAAACTTGGAGTGATCCCGAGCGTGAAAGCGAGTAGGAATACTAGGAGTTAATTAATGATTGACAATAACTAGGTTCTTCTTCAAGTGTTTAAAAAGTGAAAAAGTCTGATTCTTTGCCATTCATATTTTTAAAGCGTAATTCTAAATTATTAAAGCTTTATTAGTAGTATTCTTTACTCTGTGACATGCAAATTGTTATACAATGCTAATAAGATTTTTATATGGCTGTACAACTCGGTCATCGTAAAAAATCAAATTTTTTAATATGCAAACGAATAAGCATCTCAAATCTATCGAAAATATAAACCATAAATATTTATATTTCGGTGTGCAAAAGTAAACACTTTTTATTTTCAAAATTACCGAATATTACTGAAAATTACCCGAAAAATAAATTATTCGGTAACTTACTGCAGTTATACGTAATTTTAAACTCTACTCCCATATGAAAAGATTGTTTCTGAAATAGTTGGCAAAAGTTATAATGCCCACACTTGTTTAGACGAAGTGAAAGCATAAGTAATATGCCAATAAAAAAATACGTGATTTAACTATACGGAATACAATTTGCAAGGAACTCTTTTTCATACCACGCAGATCGCAGTGCCGGGCACAAACAAGAGAAAGAAATATGCTGGTAGACCTCGTACAAATGACCGAAAATCAACCTTGTTTTGCCAAATATGTAAAATACCTATAACTTATGTGAAGAACATTCCTCCACGGTATGTCAAGAGCTGTTTACGTATAAATCAGTAAATATCAAAACTAGTTAACTCTTACCAAATGTATATCTACATTTTCTTATAAAGTTCATTTTTACTTTCATCATCTACATAATTTTCCATATTGAATAGCTTAAGTCTCTATGATACCTGTAGAATAAGCTCTACTCGCAAACCGAACATGCGAAAAATTAGTCATTTAACTTGTTTCAAATATTTTTCTATATTTAGCTTATTGCGGTTTCATTGGTTTCGCAAGTGTTGTAAGTTAAAAAAAACTTTCCTGTATGAAGTTTAAAACAGGAGAGGTAATGAAAACTCTTACTTTGGAAAATTATGCAATGAACAATGAATTTTTTTTATAACTTTAATATATAAAATACTCTCAAAATGTTTGTGATATTTATCTTTATTCATTACATCAAAACAAGTTATTCAAACTTAATTGGATGCCTAAGTTTTTGATCTACTTTAGTCAAATTAATTCTAAATGTGTACAAATTAAAACCTAAAATTCTTAGAACTTAATCTTACCAGCTATCGTAAATCTGTCCATGTAATTAATTAAATTCACATAACACAACACAAGTATAGCGATCCATTGACGTGCCGTTACCGGCTGCCGATTATCGTCCTCCATCGAATTCTTTTCAATAATACTATCGTCGCTGTCGCCCATCAGCTGATCGTGCGAATTATTCTGTGTCATTGCCGGCGTCATATTTAATACTTTCAAGACATGTGCGCCCTGTTTTTCGATATCGTGCGTCGGCATTTTGTTGATGTTGATAAAATTTCAAATTTATCAACGGACCTCGTTGCCGTTACAACTGATAACCTAACCTCACGCCGCACCAAACCCGATAACGCGCGTTTCACGTAAGCAAGTTTCGTCATCGTGGAGTATTTCTCAAACGCAAGCGCAACAAATGTCAAAGGATCACCTGATGTTTTTACTTTTACTATTTATCTACCTTTTATGATTTATTACACTTCATTAAAATAGTTATTGATACTCAATTTGAACACTGATAAAATGTTATCTGCTATTCTACTTTTATAATGGAATACTTCATTTATATACGAGAAAACGATTAAATGGAAATAAAACTAGTCCAAAATCACACAGCAACGTATACGCAAATAAATACCACCAACTACAAGCTGCTTGACATTTGTTACGTAGGAAAAATAAATACAGCCCTGACATCTATAATTTGATAGCGGTACCTTTGATACCAGCAATTTAGCTTTCTATAATGGCTGTATCCGAATGCCAGGCTGTCACATTTCTGTGACGTTGTGGCATGTACATTGTGCAGTAGTAGTCTATTTTCTTCTTCTTCAAAAATTTTTTTGGTCTTGACACTAGGCCTTTTAAACAATAATATCTGTTACCGAAATGAATCTACCGCCCGGCGCTTGCGCAACCGTAAACTGCAAACCCATTCCGGATGTAAAAAATATTGTGTAAAAACAAATATATTTGACGAAACACGTTTTCATATAAAAAAAACATATTTTTGGCATTGCCATTATTATCCGGTATTATAATTGTAATATTAACAATTTTTCATGGAGCACGCCATATCGTGAACCATCACGAATGGTGGTCATGGACGAACCTCCCTATAGTCTATTTTGTTTGAATTTATTGCATTTGACAATTAATAATATGCATTACACAAAATATAAATATAAATACATTCTTATTAACTAGATATATAAAAGATTATTTGAACTCTTCACAGTATTCTTATAATTTGGTGGTAGCGTAGCCATGAAAAATTTCGGCTAGATCATGGTTTATGGACCCTCACCGAAAATTATAAATTATACCTTATCTGAAAGCTCTTGATGCACAAGTCCTTCAGAAGTTATAGCCATTTAAAGTATAGGATTCAAAACTTTTGGAAAGGATGTGTAAAGATAATTTTACAATAAATTTAAAAATAATACAAATAGTGCCATCTGTGGGGGAGAATTATCTTTAAGATAATTGATCATTAAACCGCTAGATGGCAGAAAGATAAGGGTATTACATGGAGTTAGATATCTATGGCTTAAGTTCCGAAAACAGCTGTCATTTGATATACCTAGCTATCACATTATATTTCTAAATCCAGAGACAACGACGACCTCTCCCGGACGGGCTAGTCGATCTCTTGGAAGAGTTTCAAGTCTCCTAATAACAGGGGAAATTTATCTCCAACTGATAATAATTCAACCCTCAAACTAATCAGATTAATTGTTACAAAACAAGACACTACAAGCTCAGTCAATTTACGTCAAGATTTGCATCTCAAATTTCCCATGCCCCGTTTATCAAAGCCGTGAGAGTCGACGACAAGCGCTGCTGCATACATAGTCCGACTTCACACAATCATATAGCAACATGATAATTTCAAAATAAAAACAATTAGTGGGAAACATGATTTAAATTTACAACAATTCAATGACTGAGCAGCAGAGTCTGATATGAACACATTGCGGCTTCTCTTTGGTTTATGGGCACACGACGAAAATTAAAATGCACACCTTATTTAAAAGCTCTTAACATCAAGAATAGTGGTGCATATCATATCTTGGTGGCTCTTTTTGTTCAGGAGTTATAGCTCTTCAAAGTGCCACAACATGCCTAAAAGAAATCATTCATAAAAGCCTTTAAAAACGATAATACTCACCAAAAATACATTATACCATAATTGTAATCTATAGACATTTGTTATAAAACATTGAACTTTAATAAATAATGTTTTTCATGGTATATTTAATAAAGAACTGTAACTGTGAGATAAATTGTAAACAATTTTAAGACGGCCTGTTATTCAGTAACTGTTATACTTAATTTTGACAATCACTGAATAACAGGTGCCTTAAAATTATTTACAATTTAATAATTACAGTTTTAGGTTCGTACGCAACAGATTGTGAAATATATAAAAACTTTAGGTTATTAATAAATATATTTGCCATTAAATAATATATTTCTAAACATTAACAACATTATATAAACGTCTTTTAGTAATATCATAATTATATAACATACACATAGTATGCATTGGATTTAAATATCGGAAAATACTTGAACATAGAATGTAAGCTATATATATATATAATAATTGTTTTGTTTTGTATTTAATATAATTACGTTTTACTAAATAGTATTTCTAAATAAAAAATATAAGTTTGTGAACATATCTTGCAAAGTAGAAAACGTATCCACGCTTCTTATAAAACCATAGCATATGAAAGGAGGAAAAATGTACGAAGTGTTTATTAATAATTAATATATGTTGACTGGAGAATATGAAGTTTGAAATTGAATCAAAAACACGTATACAACCCTTTCAGGCCTTCTTCATATAAACAGAATTTGTTTTATGCGGACCTACAGAATAGCTGGCGCACGTTGCTGAAAACAATTTCTTTTTTATAGTGAATATCCATCATGCAGATCTAACCTAATCATATACCCTTATGTGTTGTACCCCTGAATTCGTCCACACACGAAGCCACCGATCTCTGTATTTGTGTACGGCGGCCAAGCTTTGATGTCCGCTTGGCCGGGGTTTGTGAGCGCTAAAAGAATTTAATTTTTAATGTGAATATCCCTCATGAAGCACTTCACATCATGTTCAGTGTCACCGATTGTATAACGTTTACGTATATTATATATTTTTCTTGACGCAAACACCCCTTCCTACTGACCCTGGGTATGGGCTCCGATACCGATGTTACTTCTCTTTATGCAAAGAATTTGCGGTGAAAGTTTTATTAACGCTTTATGAGTCTATAAGGAACAAACATACAGACTTTCACTTGTATGTGTATGGCCCACCCCAAAAAGAGTACATTTATTTTTAAAAAAATGTACACATATTTTATATAACAAGAGTACATAATTTTACTTGCCAAAAAGAGTTCATGCACTCTTTAAAGAATATAGTTGGTAACCCTCTGTATAAATAAATAGATGACATAATGTGATAATGTGGGTTGGTATAGATTATGCTGAGGAGAATTTTTCTTCTCAATTGGATTATATGTTCTGGATATATTATATCAAATCTTTGGTGTATGTTCTAGAAATTAGAGTGAGCTACATTGGACTCAAGATTTACTAATTAGCTTTTGCACGTTGTACAAGTTTCAACAGGGGAAAAATATTTAAATATTTGTTACCTTGTGTTAGATAATCAATTTTGCATTATGTCAATTAAACAGAAGGGTTAAGTACCAAGAAGATGTGTTGAGGATGAGTCCCTCATACTCCAAGATACTTTCGCTTAAAGCTTGTTCTAAATACATTTGATAATATTTAAAAATCATGAATAAATTAGTGGAATATCTGGAGGATACGGGTTACGGTCCTTATACTCCCAGATATTTCACAACACAGCGTTAACGTCAATTAGTGGAATATCTGGAGGATTTGGGCTACAGTCCTTATACTCCCGAATATTTCACAAGCCAACTGTCAATGGAATTAACATTCTAAAAAACTTAAATATTAAATATATTTATATACTTGTTACTTGTATTCCCAAATATTAAAAAAACCATAGAGTCTAACCGGATCAAGGAATAAATGAAGGAAGCAGATGAAATTAATATTTTAATATCTTAAGTTTCATCAAGAGAGATTTTCACATTAATTAAATGTATTAAATTCATCAACAGAAAATTAGATAAAAACAAAACAACGCATAATTATGCATGTTTTATGCAGGTAATACGATTATTGTTGAAATATTATTTAAATAAAATTAGAAGCAATGCTCGCCAAGATGTGCTTATTACAATCTTTTTAAACAGACACTTATATTGTAATTAATATAGTTCATTAGATTGGATTTTAATGTAAACAAACTTGGTGTGTAAAATCATACACAACATCGTATATCAATTCATTACATAAATTACGTATTTTGATAACCTTAGATATAGTATATAAAACAACTGATTAGCTTAAATAAAACGAGATTATCAAGTTAACATTAGAACTGTGTGTTTTACTGAAAACCACGTCGATCTAACGAAACTCCATAGTAATTAGATTCAGTTCTAGTTACGAGCCAAGAAAAGACTAAAATTCAATTACCATTTCGTTCACATGTTATTAATGAAACCTTATGTAAACATTTTTTAAACCCTTCTGTATATAAAAAATATAGAGGAATTATGAAACTGTGTAAAGAATGTACCTGGTAAATATTTGGTACTGATAATTAGAAATAAGTACATACATATATGAATAAATATAATAATCTTTAGAGAGACACTTTAATATTTAAATTATGTTAAATGTATCACATTATTTAGATATACTTAATATCAACACATATTTAATATAGACATATTTAATTTGTATTTGGTAGAAATGAATTTTATAATAATTGTACCATTGATCTGATTTTAAAATAGCTTATCAACGATTAGTTAAAAAATATTTTTAGAGAAACACTTTAGACGTATTTTGCTATACGTATTTGTCTTATCAATTTTATTACATGGGAAATGTCCATAATTGCTTTTTTTTTAAATACAGATAACTTATCAAAGTTAAAGTCTTGCCCGGGCCGAGTCGGTCTAAATTGAGTTAGCAAGTCTGAATTTTGGACTGGCTTCTAGAAGTTTCAAGCGAAACGTATAAATTTTAGGGTAATTTGTCGATCGAATCGGGCACACTTTATAAATAGAAAGTCAGACTTTGTGTTTATAAAGTTTGCAGAATCGGCCTCTATAACGTTTGGATCCGTTCAAACACATGCAAGTCGATACACATTTTGTACGCGGGTGGTTTGACATAAATCTAGCCTTCGATAGATGGCGTTACGTGACAACGAACATCATATCGGTTTTGACATCTTGAATCCAACACATTGCGTCTGCAAAAATTTGGAATAAAATGAACAATTAGTTTGGTTTCTACAGCCGTCGCAAGTAAGCAACTTTTGTGTTTTCTGAAAAATGGAAAAAGTCGAATATCTTTTAGTTATTAAGTTCCTTCACAAGAAACGGTAAAACAATGCAGAAATCAAAGCCGTACTGGATGCTGTTTATGGCGAGTCTGCACCATCGCTTCTTCTTCTTCTTCTTCTTACGTCATCTCCCTAACGGAGGTTGGCGATCTATCTAACTTGCTATCATGACTCGTGACACCGCTGCCCGAAACGTCCCCGTTGACGTTCTGTTATCCTTTAACCAGGAGTTCCGTCTTCTCCCTACAGACTTTTTCCTGAATCCTTACTTCTATGATGAGTCGGAGAATTACGTAGCGCTCGTCTCTCATGATATGCCCGATGTATTGAAGCTTCAGCTTGTGTATGGTTCTTAACAGTTCTTTGTTCTTTCCCATCCTTCTGAGTACCTCTTCATTGGTTTTCCTTTCTACCCATAGTATTTTTAGCATTCACCGATACAGATAAATTTCGAATGCCTCTATCCCATTATCCAACAATAGGGCAAACTGCCAACACTGTACCTCATACAGAAGGACGGGAAATATACAACATCGCAGTATACAAATGCGTATTTGCAGATTTAGGTCTTTATTCGTGAAGAGATGCTTGATCGCTATGAATGTACTCCTGGCTTGTTCTCCGTGATAGAATTTCTTTTTTTTGGGATCGACCTCTTCATTAACGAGAATCCAAAAATATTTTTAGGAAGGCACTTGTTCTATAATCGTATGATAGCTCTTTTCCATGTTTTAGAGAACACGACCACTTTAGTTTTCTCGACATTCACGTATAAACCGAATTGCGCGCTATGATTATAAAAAATTTTAAAATCTGGAATTTCTAAATATTTTATAATGGTTTTGGGCAAAACTATAAATTTTGAACATAAAAAAATGTGTAAAAATCTGATTTTAAAATTTTTGAAAATTTCGAAAATTTAAAATTGAGTCATTAAATTAAAATATGGGGAGATTTTTTTTAGATTTTTACAAATATCTTTTTAAATTTTGAAAAATAATGATTGAATTGGGCAAAATTAGTCGATTTTTTACGTTTTATAAAAATTTTGTTAATTTGAAATTTCTAAATATTTTATAATGGTTTTGGACAAAATCATAAAATTTTGAATATTTCGAAAAAAATATCAGATTTTAAATTTCGAAAATTTTAAAAATTGTGATTTCTTCCTATTCCCAAACCTAAAAAGAAATGGCTCGGAGGACGCCGTTTGCAACAACCGAGGAAGTGATGACCGAACTGCCCACTATTTTGAAGTGCTCGAGCAAAATTACTTTTTGAAAGGAATGAAGAAGTTGGAAAGTTGTCTTGAAAATTGTATTGCCTTAAAAGGGGACTATATTGAAGAATAAATGATAAAAAACAAAAACCGTGAGTTTTTTTTACTTGTGCTAGATTTCCGTCAAACCACCCTCGTAAATACAATAAAGTTCGTTAAAAAAACAAACAAATAAAATCATTCTCCTACAAAAATGATCTTTATGGTACGAGTGTCCCCAGATTTATAGCTTTAAATTTTAATAAAATCAACATTAATTACTATTTATTCGTTAATAGTAATTATTAGTGATTTTATTATAAAACCTAAATTGTCTTTAGTCCAGTTTACCGTAAAGTCGTGTAATAAAAATGTCAGTTTTAGTATAGTAATATTTCTGGTTACAAAAAATTGATCAACATTCATACATGAAGGAATTTAGAACACAAAATTTAGTAATTGAACGATTTTAGGTGAACTTTATTTAAAATATTTTTAAAAATCTGTTTTGGTAAACAATTATTAACATATTCATGCCCGAGTACATTATAGACCTATGTAAGACTAAAGCAAATCTGCATAAAACGCTACAATAATGTGTATTATATTTTTCTAAAGTTCAAGTTCAAAAAAACCTTTCTTGGCATCTTTACAACAAATTTCTTAACTTCAAACAGAAAGGGCCGGACCTTGTTGTTCTGTTTCATTGCATCATGATATACCTTTTTGCAAATATACCTTTCCCATTCATTACCTTCACACTTAACACGTTTTGTAATCCAGAGCCCCAGCACTTGATTTTGCTAAATTCTTTCTTTCATTGCTCATACTGCTGCTCCATACATTATAATGCTTTTTATACATGTGACCCAAATAATCAATATCATTGTGATCGATTTACCAAATTTTTTCCAAACCCATTCAATTCTTTATACATCCATCCCAACTCCCAACTTTTTTACTATTCCTACCTCGTCTTTTGCATATCTTTCCAGTCATTCATCTGCTGGAAAGGTGCTTAGATTTACCCCTAATCCCCGATATATTGATTTTGTTTTTACATGCTTTCCAAATTGATACCATTTTATTATTTTATCACCACACGTTCATATTGCGTTACATGCACCATTGTTATTATTAAACACCGCTTATATAAATTGTTCTGTTAATAATATAATTACTACTGTTTATTTGCTAACCGTCATTATTGCAAAATTGATTTAATTTAACATTTGATTATTGACATTTCATTGTGCATTAATAGTTCTTTCTTTGTTTGTATTGTATATGAAGAACAATATACGGTTTTGTTACAACGTTAATGCTATTTCATTCATTCGTGAGTTAAGTTTATTTCAGCTGCCCACAAAATCTCGAATACCTGGGCAACTCACAAGACTCATGCTACCTGTGCCCTCAGTAAGCCACTAAGGACCGGAGGAACAACATCAGGTTACAACGTGCGGTCTCACGTTAAACTGACCTGGCGCCCGAACACATCTATTTCCAAACGCGTTTGATTCTGTAATTATGATATTTGTTTGACATCTGTGAAAGTCGCTAGGCCTCCTCATTAGCAGCAACGCGAGTGGGAGCCTTTCACACTATGTACTATATATTATATACAAATGCCCTCTATATGGCCAAGAGATTAATACTGTCAGAGAACTTGTAAACAATATAACTGCGAGACGATAAATAGAACGTCAGAAACATCGAATTATAAAGTATAAGGCAGAAACTGAAAAAAGACGTAAACCTTGACGGAATAAGAATAAGCAAATGTGAAATAAATTAGAGCTGAACGGAAAACAAAAGTCTCACGTAACATTTTCCGTCATTTGGATGCACCTGGGGCTTTTATAACGTGGTATTAAAGTGCCATTAAATTATTTTACGTCAAACATCAACATAACATTAAAGTCCAGATTATATTCGGCCACAATTAAAATTAAAGAAAAGTAGGCCTTTATAAATAAATAACAGGAAACTGTTATCGAAAACATAAACACTAATCGTTTTTGTTATTACATTATTTTCCTCTATTTTGATTTTTACGTCCTTCACCGTGATGATTATTATAATGGCTTGATGGCCTCCTATTGCCGCTACCATTGCTAACTCCTGTACCATTCTGCGCACCATGGTATTGTTTAGATTGTTGCTGTTGATTCTGTTGCAAATTCGGTAATTGTTTTCCTTCTAAAACCAAGGGGTTACTATTGCTTGTTGTTTCGACATTGCCACTACTCTGTTCCATAGAGATCATAACTGTACCGTTTCGTCCTTGAGCATGTGACTGAGACTGTTGTGGCAATTGTTGATTTGCCCAGTAAGTGTGTTGTGTTCCTCTCAAAGGAGGAAACCAGTTATTTGATGAAGCATTCGAACGACTGTTATAATGAGCGCTACCTTTTCTATTATTGCTACCAGCATGTGAATTTCCACTATTTCTGAAACAACAAATATAGTAACTGTATTAAAACTAGGAATTGACTTTCATATATTATAAAGTCGAATTTGGGTAAGTGGAACAATTTATTAACATAAAAAATAAAAAAATAAAATATTCGAAAAGTTTTGATAAGAAGTCAAGAATTGTCTATAAAAAAGATATGAAAACTGACGAAACATTAATTTTTGTTGATAATGCGACACATTGACATAAACGTCAATGACAATAAAACAGCTGTCAGTGCCTTCTGAAGAAAAAGTTGCAACATAACATTAGTGCGTCAGATATGGCTTATACAAACTTTCATTAGCTAATAAAGGAGGACAATAGTCCACTTACGTAAGGTGACCAACTATACTCATTTACTGAGTTTTGTACTCTTTTTTTCGCAAACCGTACTCCTTTCAAATCCTGTACTCTGAAAGTACTCATTTGTATAATTTTATACTCATTTGTATTTCTAAAACATTTTTTTAGAT
>WYDF02300508.1:0-15616 GCA_009867245.2 Adranes taylori
ATCACAAGCTTGACTGGACATTCTCTGCACGTGGCCACAGAACTAGCCCAGAACAGAGAGGAGTGGAAAATTGCTACGAAAATGGTAGAAGCATAGTGCCACCAAACCCTTATGCGGGTAATAGGACCGAGGAGGAGGATTGAAGTAAAAGAATGGGGTTGACTACCTTACAAAAAAAAATTATAAATTAATAAATGAGGGCTATGTTTACCAATTATTAGAAAGAAATCTATTTTCATTACATTTCATGCATGTTTATAAAATTTATAACATTTAGTGCAAATTTTATTGAAACGCATATATCCAAATAATAAACTTTATATCCAAATATTAAACAATATTGAACTAAGTAATAATATTCATTAGTTTTCGTTTGACCATTTAAAATTTGTTTATCAATTTCTTAATTGAAATTGGATAACCCTAATAGGATCACATTCCAATCGTATTCCGTTCGATCGTCTTCTTTCAGAAATCGCACAATACGTCATCACGCATCGACGAAACCGCATGTGCAAAAATAATATCGATTTTCATATAGTGCTCTTTCTGTTGTTTCATGTAACTATCTATTTTCCTGCGTTGGATGCAAGTAGAACAGCCGTTGCCAGAGTTTTTAGTTTTGCTTGTAATCAGCTACATTTCATACGACCCTTTTATCATCAATTTTCAACGTGTCAATATATTTAAAAAACTAACAATTTGGGTTCCTTCCTATCCGTAGAAGTTTAAATTTTTTTTCATAACTCTTCTAACAAATTATTTTTAACATTTTATTATAAACAGGAATAGTCATTCATATTTAAATAATTGGCTAATATGTTTTAATTCGATAGCAAAACGAAAACTCTTTACTTTTGGAATCTATTATAGTCTTAAATGATTTCTGTATTGCTACTCATAAAAGTTTACAGTTGTAGAAATACAAATGAAGATTTCTTTAAACGTATCTCACGTTTTTTATTATCAGAGATGATATAATAGCACCAAAATTATTTCAAAGAATTTAATAATACAAAAAATTATTTTAAGATTAGCACTAACAAAATTAACTTGAAACACATTTATTCCAATAATTTCTTATGTCATTTAATTGCCTATTAATTGTTGCAGCTTTTCCATCAATACAATTGTTTGAATCTCTTTTTATGTCGTTCACAAGTTTCACAGTTTCGGCGTGGATTATATCCAACGAATTCCAGAAACTATTCATTTGAGATGTACAATCCCTTCCCATAATAATACATAATGTATTTGCATCCTGAGCAGTTTTAAGCAATTTCATAACAGTAGTTGCTCTATTTTTAAATTGATTTATACGACTATCAAGTTGACAGCTAGTCCATGCATATGTCAAATCAATTTGGTTGCGAATAATTGAATCAACCTGATCATTCCATACGTGACATTTCGATATACCTGCTGTTATATCTCGTTTAAGAGCAGTTGCCGATGACTTTAGCATTTGTTTCGTAGTATCAATAGAGGATTTTATATTTGTGATTAATGATTCAGCTTCGGTGTTAATAAGACGTGCTTCAGTGACGATTCGAAGGCTTACATCATTAAACGTTACGGCTATTGAAGACTGAAATAATATTAAAGTAAAAATACTAAGATTAGTGACAGAAAACTATATGTTCTCAAATGTTACTAATTGTGAAAGTTATTTATATAATTTGGAATTACTTAGGGGATGTAAACGATATTGCATAATTAACGTGACGTTTGCTTCGTAGGGTATAATCCCAAAATCTCGTTATAGATCTTTCTGCTGCATCATCCGTAAAACAGTCTATGTAGGATCTTGCTACTCGAAAATAGTTACGCTATATCCCACCGTACAAATCTCGTGAGAAATGAAGTTTACATTAGTGTTATAGGATTTTATTGCATTGTTACACAGGTAATTTGGTTTTATGTAATTTTGTAGTTTATACATAGGAAATTTGTTTTAGAATGTCTCATTGTGAAGAGGAATAAGCCCGATTGTTAAAATTGGGAAAGAAACAGAAAACGAAGAATTATATTATAATTCGGCATTTGAATATGACCATATTAGTCAAAGGTCAGAAAATTCAGATACAGGGCAAGAAATAGAAGAAAGTGATACATAAGTCAGCGATATTAAAGGTTTCGGAAGTGAATACATAGGTAAACAAGCAATGACAAAATGGTTCAAACTACCATACAATACAATAGAAAGCAACATCCGAAGTATTATCAATCATTTTCCGGGCGTAAGGAAATTATTTTTCAACGATAAAGCGTTGTTCGAATTTGTCAAATTTAGAAATTGTAAACTACTAGGAAAAGCACAATTTTAGAATACTCAACATCTCACAAAAGACATTACAGTAGATGAGGTAGGAGCCCTTATTGGAGTTACATATGCTGGAGGTGTACTAAAACCATCGCGGCTAAATTCATCTGATGTATGGTCAGCAAATGGCTTGGAATTGATGTTTTTAGAACTTCAAAACCACAGGAAAGATTTAGCTTATTATTGCAGCGCTTACGATTAGATAACTGCGAAAATCGGGCGCAGAGACAATAGATACACAACCTTGCTCTTATTAGAGGAATGTTTGATATGTTTGTTGAAAATTACTTAATCGTTTACACTCCTTCGACGTCGCGGTTTCGACAATTTATTCCGAAGATGCTTGTACATCTTACGTTCTTAGTCGAGAGGTGTACGTTGGCAGTCAGTCGGAAGGCCTTTACAATCTAAGCAATACTAGACGGGAAGTTATTGCTGTTAGAGTAAATCTCTCCAAATCTGGGGTCGTAACATTTCATAACTGGCTTTCGAGTTATTTAGTTGTAACCAGATTAGGAAAGGAATAAAAACTGAAATCTGAACACTACGGAAGAATAAGAGAGAAATACCCTTACCTTTTTTGAATGTAAAAGACATGGAAGAAAAGAGTTCTATGTTTGGATTTCAAAAAGACGTAATTCTTGTTTAATATGTGCCTAAAGAGCATAAAAATGCACTGCTTTTGTCAACTTTGCATCATTCAAATTTGATAGATCAAAGTACAGGTATTGAATAATAGCAGGAAATTATATCAGGGGCTGTAGGTGTGGTGGATGAACTCTCTAGTAATTATGATGTATCACGTAATAGCCGTAGATGGCCGTATTCTTTTCACTTCTAAGTACAGCTTCTATAATTGCTTTTGTTGTATATAAATCAAGTGTTGAAAATCCAACAAAACAAATCGTCGTTATTTTGTAAAGCTAGATTTGGATTTGGATTTGGTATTACCACACTGTAACCAGCGACAAACCAAGCCAAGACCGCCTATCACTTAAAATGAAAAAGGAATCCAGAAAAAGGATGCTGGGATAATAGGATCCAGAATGAATTCTCAGAAACACAGAATCAGTCTCAGAAACACACTGATCAATGAGAAAAGAAACAAAAGAAATCTGGAAGATGCACAAAGTGTGAACGTAGTAAAGATCGAAAATTATATTGTCTTATTGTATTCATTGTAATCGATATATTTGTTTGGGACATTCAATAATTATTTGTGACAATTGCTTTGGAGGGAAAAGTGGATAATAAATTTTCACTAAAATGATTTTATCTTAAGTTTTTAGTGTAATGTACAGCTTTAAATTTACTTTCTACAATTACAATAAAAAAATTTGAGAAATTTCTTATTGAGTTCTTATTCTTATTCGAAGAATTTCTTATTCTAAGATTTTTTTATTGAGTTTTGCCTTTTTTCTATTAAATCCTCCTGAGAGCTCCCATTCAATTTATTGGACAACTTATTTTTTATGCTTAAATTCTTTTGCTTTCAAATTATTATAAAATAATACCAGTTATCTAATCTATTCGACACAGGGCATTCGCTATATGTATGTAAAAGCATACGTCAGACAACAGACAACACGTGATTTACAGATTAGGAAGTTTATTATAACGATAATGTTTTATAGATCTTACTATTGAAACCGATATTGTACTTCCCGTTAAACTTCTGGAATTTTCGTTTAAACAGGTAATTTTTGCAATTGTAGAACAAGTTGGACACAAGGATCCATTGCCCATATTTAGTAATTTCGTTTGTCCAAGTTACTAGACGTAAGGACTGCAGGACGCACTTTTATTGAATAATGTATTTAATCATTTTAGAAATTTTTGGATATCGACAGTATTTAATACCAAGAGAAGATGATGAACAGCTTCTAAAGCTATTAAATTCGAATCTGTCTGACTTTGAAGGTTTTGATAAAGGGGTTGAAGATGATATTCCCAACTTCAGTATAGAAGATGAGTGTGAGGAAAGGGAAGGTGATGGAAATAATTTATTTTACAACGAGAAAGAAGATAATGCTATGGAATGCTCAACAGAACTCGGCTAATCTGATTTTGAAGATGATCTACTTTACTTCAAAGTAATTGCAATGAAAAAAAAGATAATTAAGAAAGAATAGAAAGTAAAGAAGAAAAAAGTAAACTGAAGAACAAAAAGCATTTGTATGTATTGGCCAAAGTTTGAAATCCCACAAAATGAAAATACCAGTAATGAAAGAGAAACTTTTACGTCATTAGATTATTTCGTGAAATATTTTGATGACAATGTTTTTCAAAAGATTTCTGATTGTACAAATATAAAATACATGCTGATAAATAGCAAACCGCTGCATTTTACTGTAGTTGAAATAAAACAATTTTTTGGTATAACAATTTTGATATCATTGTTAAAATATCCTAAAATACGAATTTATTGAGAGAAATCATCTATAGTATATAATATTGCATCAGTCATGACTAGGGATAGATATTTAACCATGCGGAATTATTTAAAAGTAGTAATAGACAATGACATTTCAGAAGATTAACGCAAGAAAACAAATTATGGAAAGTGAGACCCCTTCTAATAAAAATGAAAGAGTTATGTGATTTGTAACTCTTTGCCAAGGGTGAATAGAGTAACGATGGCGAAGCAAATGATCCCATTTACTGGAGCTTGTGCGATTAAGCAATTTGTTCATGACAAACCAAACACAGAAGATCTTAAAAATTTTATCTACTCCATCTGGATTAATATTGGATTTCGAAATTTATCAAGGCAAAGACACTTCTTTAGAAAGTTCAACAAAGAAATTAGGAGTAGGTCCTTCAGCTGTTAGATTGATTGAAACACTAAAAGAAGGTTCACATGTTTTTATGGATAGATATTTTACAACAACATCTATATTGGATTTTTTATAGAGAAAAAAATTGTTGGTACCGATACAATAATGAAATCAAGAATTCCGTTCATTTAACAAGTGAAAATATTTTGAAAAGGTTAGGAAGAGGAACTAGAGAACAAACAATAAGGTTAAATGGAACAATAAATGTTGTTCAGTGGTATCTAGTAAGCTAGAAGAAAATCCTGTTGATACAAGCAAAAGATGGTCAAAATCGTACAAGAAATATATTCATGTAAAGATACCTGCAATTGTTGCAAAGTATACTGAATCTATGAGAGGTATTGACCGCATAATTTCGTACTATCGCATAAATGCTAAAACAAATAAATGGACAATAAAAACTATCCTAGATTTGTCAATTGCTAATTCTTGGGTTTTTTACCGTGGAGATCGAAGCCACTTAGGACAGAAATGTATGCAATTCTTTGGTTTTAAGTTTAAGATTGCTGAAGGTCTTTTAGGATTGGGCGATTACAGAACGAGGGATGAATCGCCCTACGATTGCAAGACCTACCTCACAATCATCGTCTCCAATACCGAACAGTAACAATGCAAGTGTTAGAAATAGAACTCATTTACCTTTATTGAGGCCCGATCTAAAAAATGCTGTTGGATGCAACTATGCCAATTGTGACAAACAAACAAAATTTATGTGTGAAAAATGTAACAATTTTTATTGTATTATAGCTAATCACAATGTTTTTATAAATTTGATGCCAACAACAGATAAGTAATTGATTTAATAAATTGGACGTCATTTTTAGCAAAAATTGCAGAATAAAAAATCTACTTAGAACGTTTTTTTATTTGGTTTTAATCAGAAATTCAGCTGAAGAGTATATATAGGGGACACTATAGTTGGTTGTGACAGGCTTTTGCACTCGCTCAATACATGTCAGCCGCGTCATAATTATCTCAATAGAACGAGCGTTAGTTCTTGTGTGTTCAGTATGGTTGTGGCTTCGATCGCTACCGTACCACTTGTGTTTGGCTGTTTTCTGTATTTTAGAGGTGGTTTAGTAAATATTAGTGACTTCAAATATTGTTTTATAAAGTTACTATACTAACAGTTAGAACTGGTACTGTGATGTTAAAATATTAATTCAGGTATGCTCTTTCTCACTCAAATATGTATAACGATTTATTAAAATGTGGGCAGAGCTAAGAGGACAACATAAAAATGTACTTTGGGGTTGGTTGTGACATTAGCATCGGGTAGGTTGTGACTGTCACAACCATACTAAATACATAAATAATCCCTGACTTATTAATTTATTTTGGAATTAATAATTAGGATACAAACGTAAAACCAACCGGTGAGAAAACACCCTTGGACGTTTTTAAATGCGCAACAAAAGAAGTTTTCGAAAACACGAAGTCTTTGCGAGTACTTGCCGCCGATTTCGCTACATGACGTACCAGAGATTTTGTAAAGAGATTTTCATCAATCCAAATTATATTTTGGATTATCCTCGAAAGAAGTTCGTAGATTAGTTTACGAATTTGCTGTTAAGAATTATGTAACTGTCCGTAACAACTGGATCAAAAAAGGAATGGCCTTTGCTGACTGGCTTACGGGTTTCCTTAAGCGACATCAAACATTATGGCTCCGGATTCCTGAATCGACTAACCTCAGTCGCGCTACAAGTTTTAATAAGACAAACGTGAATACTTTTTTTTTCTCTTCTGCAAGAGGACGTAGATCGTTACAAATTTGAACCTCAAGACATATACAACGTCTATGAAATGATGGGCATAACTACTGTGCAACGGTCAGACAGAAGTATTGCAAAAAAGGACATAATACATGTGGGTTCTGTAACTTCCGCTGAAAGGGGTACGCTAGTAACATTTTGCTTTGTTGTTAGTGCCAGCGGAAAATCAGTTCCCCTGATGTTTCTGTTTCCAAGAAAAAACTACAGGGACTATTTTGTTAACAACGGCCCTCTAGGATGCATTGAATCCGCCAATCCGTCAGGTTGGATGACGGAAGATGAATTCTTTATATATTTAAACCACTTCGTCAAACATGCCAAGTCATCTATGGAAAACCGGTTTTCTTCATATTATATAACCATGAATCTCACCTCTTATTAAAAGGTATTTCTTTTTGCAAAGAAAATGTTGTGGTAATTTTCCTTCCACCACACTTCTCCCACAAACTCCAACCATTGGATCGGTCGGTATATGGGCCTCAAAAAATATGTTAGTATTGCTTGCGGCTCATGAATATGCAATCACCCAGGGAAAACTATGCCAAAGTATGACATACGTTGCATTGTGAAAGATTTTTTGTAGCCGCTGGAATATTTCCTTTCAATAAAAATATCTTCTCGATGATGAGTTTCTTCCTGAAGCTGTGACGGACCGTTGAAATCTGAAAAATGATTTGAAAGCAGACGTATCTCTAAACGAAGTTATTCCAGAAATACAGATCGGTAGTCAAATCAACCATATTGAAATCCAAATTACCCCTAACAATTCGCCGACTAAATGATATTCACTTCCAGTAGCATGCAGTACAGGCTTCGAACCTGTAAATTTACCTGGACCTTCCGGTATCACCACATATCTTTCTCCAGGAGATTTAAGACCAACACCCAAGACTGAAAAACGAGTAACTACACGAAAAGGGCGAAAACCTTGCCGATCAGCCATTTGGACAGATACTCCAAATAAGGATGAATTAGAAAATGACAAAATGAAAAAACAATTGAAAGAACAAAAGAAAAAATCTAAACAATACTGTGCCAAGAGAAATATATCTAAAGCTAAAACTAATGCAAAAGCTAAAACCATTGATGCTAGTAACAGTTCTGAAGATGAAACTTTCTGTTTAATTTGTAGCGAACCTTTTTCCAACTCTCGTTCAAAAGAAAAATGGTTGTAGTGCATCAGTTGCTTCAGATGGGCTCATGAAGAATGTTCAGATAAAAGTTCGTATTTCGTAATCATTCACTCCAATTCCGACGACGATATATAAAGTCTCAATCGTAGGGTTTGTCACAATCAACCCCATAAGTGTCACAACGAACCTCAGGTCGGGGCAAGATATGACATTTGGAGTCACATTTTTTTTTGTTAATAACTATCTTTGTATCGCGTGAAATTTGTTCGATTTTATAGATAATATTCAAATAAAATAAATATGTTCAAGCAAACTTAATAGTCTTATTATCTAGATCTATAAAAAATTGTACGTAAGGACTGTCACAACCAACCCCGGCATCTTTGTTTAGGTTTGTAGACTTATTACATTATTAAAGCACTTCCATTTTTACTCACGCACGTCCCTAAAATAAATGTATTATCACTGTCGGCGTAGTGAAATATTAATAAACATTTATACCGCACAGTACCAATTATGTAACTTTAAGTCACCGTACCGGAACGCCGGAGCGGTTTAATTCTTTGGTCAAAAGTATATCCAATTTTTAAAACAACATCTAAATTAAAAAGCATCTAGTACAATTTGTTGGTTATGAAGTTAGATCTAGGATTGTCTACCGACGAATGCGTGAGCTGCTGATAGGAGGGTCACTGCAAGCATTTCGGATTTCCACAAAAATTAATAAAACTATTTTATTTTAAAAAATTACAGATATGCATTTACGGTACAAATGTTCCGAAACCTTCCCATTTTGTTATTTTATACTTTGTTATTTTATGTGCCTAAGCAGAAAGAGGCGTCTGATCACAACATTCTGTGAACAACTTTGCTGCTCATTTTAAAGTGTACAAAATTTATACAAATACCAAATTTCTTGAAGTTAATAATATCAATAAAATTAGTGCGTATAAATGAAATTAATACTAACCTGGAAGATGCAACACAAGAAAGAAATTAGGATCAGCTTCATCGTAAAAATATTTGTGATTATTATTGGATATTACTCTGTTCAATTGTACATGTGTATATTAGAATTCATATAAATAAGATAAGTAGAAGTAAGTACCTTGATTATATGTAATCTGTAAGAAATAAATCCCCATATTTGCGTATTATCGTATTTGCGAAATTTTATATTATTATTGTAATATAGTGAATCATTTATGTATATTTATGTATTTACTAGGCAATTTTTTTTAATATAATTTAACTGATTAATCAATTAATCTGGTATTTATTAATGAATAAATTGTAATTATGAAACAACGAATCTGTTTACCAAAATATTATTTCTTGTAAACAGGAAATTTAGGAACTTTATAAAACAACTTCATAAATTTAGTCTATTTTAGTCTAACGTAAGCCAAAATTCTTGAAAGCGCAGTTCATAGTAGATTAGGATTAGGACAACGCAATGATAGCGTCGGTAGACTTCTTAAATTTTCTAAAAAAAACCAACATACTTTAATAACATTTTTCAAGCTACGTAGATTATTTATACTTCAAGTTACATATGAAATAATCACTTTTATGGTAAGGTAAAATTGGTTCATCAAAACTACTAAAATTATGATTATTACAGCTAAGCTATTACTACAGCTAAGAGGCCGTAATAATATTCAGTCACGCGATGTACCGCGATGTCATTTGAAAATAAACTGTTCCTATTACAACATATAATACATCGAGTCAATGAATTATTTTTGATAAAAAGATTTCTACTTCGAACGCACTAGCATAGTTTTCTACCATGGAAACACCAAGTATTTAATTATACACGCATGCAATGTATAGAGTGTAGCAGGAACCGTACACTCATTTCCACGCAGCACACATAGTAAACAAACTTATTCCGTTTACTAAAAACGCATTGGCCGAAAGCAATCGCATGTTTATCAATAGCATTTCTTATCAGGCGAAAGCAGCCACATTAGGCATGGGGCGAAAACAGTCACAATGGCCAAAAACAATCGCATGGTTCATTTTTCTGTGCGTCTTGCCAATTCCAGTAGAAATGAACAACTAAAGAAATCAACAACAAACTAAATCCACAATAACAAAGGAATGCATGAAAATGTACATGAATATCGCACAGAACTGCATACCGCGTCGGATGCAATGCGATGTTCAGCTGAACGTTAATGAATGTAATTTTTTTTTATTTATACAACGCAACTTTAACTTGTATCTAGATATAGTGTACAAATCGTTGTTTAAACGAGCAATTAATTTGTAAGTTTCTTCTAGGTAATTTTTTCATAAATTTGAAAATTAGTTGAATTTTACAATGAATAGTGAACTTTGGAGATCATGTTAATATATACAATATTTATTAGTGAGTGACGTACAGATTTTATTGTAAATAAAATTTAAAACTATATATTTAATATTTAAAATATAAAATATTATTTGAATTTAATTAAAAATACAAAACTAAATTTTTATTGATATAATAAATAGTTTAACACAAAACTTAGAGAGCAATTGTCGAGTTTTGCACGTTTGCTTA
Source organism: Adranes taylori (assembly GCA_009867245.2). NCBI lineage: Eukaryota > Metazoa > Arthropoda > Insecta > Coleoptera > Staphylinidae > Adranes > Adranes taylori. The sequence continues at coordinate 10,620 of WYDF02300508.1, forward strand.
TATATCGCATTTACGTTTTAAAAAGTGGACCAAAATATTATTTTAGTCTTCTTTTCAAATAGACTAAAGTTATATTTTAGTCTTTTATTTTCTTCAAGAATCTTCTTTTCAAGATTTTTTTTAAATAATAAAAACATAATTTGCCTCAGTGATTGGTTAAGTATGGAGGAAGTGGAACCTATATATCAACGGGGTAACTGGACATTTATTTCTTCAGACATCTATGGCTTCCCTTCTATTGTAGGACAGAATGGTCCCAAATTATATCAGAAAAAAGCCACGTCCAACTTATTTTGAACAAAAGCTAAGAGAAGTCATGGAAGTCGTAAAAAGCAAGCAGATAACCCTATAGAGAGTTACAAAACATTATGACATACCTAATTCGACTTTATAAATAAGGGTCAAAGGGTTTAAAGGTACCAGGTCCAAGCTGAAGAGGATGACAAATCGTAAAGCCTCAATAATAAATTCACCAACCTCCTCATGAATAAAAACCCAACAGGGAGTGGAGTTTAGTGGGTAAAAATCCCACAGTTGTTAGATGCATCGGGCATCCTTCCTCTTTTGAAGATTCTCCACTTCCTAAGTAAAACAAAAAAAAAATTTTTAAGGTGCCACGCCCTACTTTTGCTCATTAAAATTGTAAATAAAAAGTGCCGCTTATATTCAAGGTAATATGGTAATTTTAAGAAATGCGCTGTTTCCAAATTTTACAATGTATTATTCTACTGTACTTGTAAATTGAAGGAAAACCCCGTGCCAATTGATTACATGTTGCATTAAATAAACGACCAAATACAATATATATAATATCAAGACTTTATTAATTAAGCAGATTGAAGCGTTGGTCATTTTTCTCATTTATATACTAAGAATTATATACAATATTAATAAGATATAAATGTTTTTGACATTGTGTAATCACGTTGGTTCAAAGTTCATGCAAATTATTAGTTCCAATAATAAACGCAAAATTTTGATAGTTACTTAACAGTTGATTGTTGAAGACAACATAACATCATTTTTAACAATGTTTAAATTATTATTTTTTTATATTATATATATTGGTTTTTCAAAGGTAAATAATTTATTTTAGTTTTAATTAAATACATTTCATAATTTTTACGAAAAAATGTTTCAATATGTCCTAAAATAGATAGAAGATCTATTTATCAATCATTATTAATAGATTTAAAAATATATACCGCAAATAAATCTAATATCAATTAGAAGTGTTTTTAGTTCGTTATTACCACGTTATTACCAATATACGTGGTACTAACAAAGTAAAAAGCTGGTAATTACAAAGTAAAGACACTTCCAATTGAACTTATCACGGATTACCACAAGGTAACGTTTGACTCAATCAATCTATTAAATAAATCTATTTATGTATAATACATAAATAGATGAAAGGTAGTAATGAATGGGGTGCATATAGATTGGTTTCGAGAATACTGAATAGAAAATTGGCGAGAATAATGAATAGAAAATTAGACAGATAGGGGAACCACAGACAACATAGTAACGTTAAAGTATATAATGCAACTATAAATAAATAAAGAAAAGGAAGTTATATTTGATGTTTGTAGACCTAAAGTCCGCGTTTGAGATGTTAATAAGAGAGCAACTGTGGGAGAGGATGGAGAAAGTGGGTATATCAGAGAGAATGATAAGGATGATAAGAGGACTCTGTAAGGGAACGAAATTAAGAGCGAGAGTTGAAAACATGTATCAGATTAGTTTGGAGTCACTAATAAGGCACGCTTGTCAATTGGACAAGCGACATTGGACAAGCTTAAGGCTCTCTTGTCCAATGAGTAGAAATTTATGTTATATATATATATATATATATATATTTATTTATATATATATATATATATATATGGCAGATTTAGAAGATGGAATAAACAAAGGACATTCATTCACCTAGTACCAATTCCCAAATCTCCTCGGTTCCACATCTAAATCTCGCTATCATTTTCTTATCATTCATACTGTATTTAGAATTTAAGGCATACCCCATTTCGCTCTTATGCATTTATATGTGTACTTATCATTATATTTTTCATTCCTTTCTTGCTTTTCCCCATCTTTCGTTGTTTCTTCTTCTTCATTTATTATGACTCTTCCATTCTTTATAAGCGGGCCATCTATTTGAAAACCATCCCGCCCCTTCATATGCTCTTGTTCTCCTTATACACCAATCATTATTACTACCTACGCCATTTCTCCCCTCATTCAATCCTGTCCAATATACACTTTTCACCAATCTTACTCTCATCCGAGCACACTTTTATCTCAAACTTTTTTTGCATCCAGCTACAATCTTTTTTAATCTAGCTACGTAGCATTTATACCTATCGCGTTCCTCCAACATACGCGGTGTAAATCACTAAACTCCTATTATTCTTTCCCGGTATCCTATTTTCACTCTTTCCATCTCACAAACAGCCCACATTTCAGCGCCAAACAATCATTATATTTATAACACATACACGTATAATATTTGTTCTCATTTTCACTGATTTTCCAAACTTTTCGTCGCATACACACCTCATTCTTTTCATATCCATCCTGACTTTTCCTGCAATCATCATTACATGATCTCTGCATATACCATTCAGAGGCAACGTATATCTTAAATATTTATAGTGTTTCAGCCTTCTTTCCTATTGTTTCCTCCTATTACTTCAAAGATATTTTTTTTTGCTATTACGTCCTCATTCCACATTCTGTTCTAACCCTCTTTAATCAATGTACCTTTTCACTCTCTCTATCATATACATCATTTCTTCACTAGTACTGACCATACATACTATTTCATCTGCGTAGCTTATGGGCCATATATATCGAATATAGTTTTACTTTAAATGTACATAAAACAAAAATTGATCTATTCTATATAGCATTTTAATATTAGTCTTGTAACTAATACTCTGCTAATCAAATGTGCAATCAGCTTAGTATTCAATAAGCTGAAAATTCGATTGTGCTTAAGGGCTTACACAAAGAGGGATATAATAGGAAAGTAAGCCTACGTTGAAAGTTGAAAAGAAACGAAAAAAATTTAATTTAAAACTATATTTCCCTACCAACAAAACCTATTAACGAAATATTTATCCGCACACTGAGGAGAACAACACTATATTAATATAGAAATGCGTATTTATCACTGCTTTGAATGCCTTTGTTTATAATATTTTGCCGCGCTTAGTCATAGAATATAAATTATTACACAGTCTGTGGAGGCTGTAAAAATTCAATTAGTGAGCTTAGTGAGCTTCGACAATATTAAAATAATGAACATAATATTTGATCTTTGCTAAGTGATAGTGTTCATATTGCTTGTACTATTTGTTATATATGTTATATATGTTATACATTAACATTTCTTCTTATCTTAAAAGGTTAATTGTATCAAGAGTTTTCAATTGCATTGATAAAATAAATAATACACTCCATATTACCTTATAATATTAAACAATTCTCTTACCTCAGTAATTTTATTTGATCAGCATTTAACCATTGATCAGCATATAAACGCACAGTTGTGTATAATGTATTGCAGTTCTTAGAAAACATACAATTCGGCAACACAAAAACACAAAACGTTTTATTAAACAATTCGTGTATCCAAACATTTATTGAAATATCAAATGCAAGACATTAATCAATAGAACTTAGAGAGGAGTTCAATCGAACTGATACCTCCATCTTATATTATTATATTAGTAGTTTATATGTACACATAAAGTTAATATAGTTTGTAAAGCTAAATTAATATTCTTAATAGTTTAATACTAAATACGTAATATTTTAAATAGGTGTCAGCACGATGTAGCGCTTTTGATGAATATCCTTTCTGCTCAACAGTTGAAAATGTGGAATCAGCAATCCGTTCAAATACATCCATTGCAATTAAAAATTTAACAGCTTACGGAGAATCATTGACGCGTGACATTTCAATGGGACCATCAGAATGCATCAATATGAAAAGAGACGTTAATTCTTATATTGAGAATTACGTGAAATTCCAACATCAATTTTCTAAATGTAGTTACAGCGTTAGATTCACCCAAATCAAACAATTAGCTAAAATTATTGGTGAACTGACCACTTCGATTCGTTCAGTGACGACGCTATGCGGGATAAGTGGAACCAGATGTAATAGATATCATTTCAAGGATATGGTGATAAGTTTAAGAAACAGTTCGGATGAAATCCATTTAGAATTACTTAGTAACTTGGAAGAAATTGAAGAAGAAGCATTTAAATGTATCATTAATATGGAATCCAAAATAGATGGGCAGTTGCGTATTTATAGAGATCAATGGGAAGAACTTTGTGGAAGAAAACATGAAAGGACAACCTATTTTCGCACAACGACACCTTACCAGTTACCCACAACGACACCTTACCGTTCACCCACAACAACACCTTACAATCCGTACACAACGACACCTTACCGTTCATACACAACAAAACCAACGAGGACACCTTATGGTTCACCCATTACGAAAACTTATCGTTCAGCCACAACGACATCTTACTTTCCATCCGCAACTACACCGTAGCGTTCACCAACAATGTACATCAGGTCTTAGTAAAACCTGGTTAGTAAAGTAAAGTAAAAATAAATTTATTTGCAGAATTGAAACACATTCACAAACAGTGATTTCAAAATTTACAAATTGTCAAAAAACAGAAAATTCAGAAAAACTGATCTTACAATTGGATATCATAATATTGGTCTAGTTTATAGCATACATGTGTCAGCAGCAGCTCCTTTATGGAACTTTTAAATATATGAAAGTGTTTAATATTTTTTATCCTATTAGGCAAGTGATTGTATATTTTACTTGCATTATACAGTAGAGCCGTTTTGAAAGCTGAATTATTATGTCTGGGAAGTGAAAAATTATCTCTAGTACGAGTTGGATAACAGTGGAGTTCATTAGATTCAAATAGATACATGTGCTTTTTCGTAAATAAAA
>WYDF02300519.1:0-15615 GCA_009867245.2 Adranes taylori
ACAAAACTTTTTTTTACTAAACATGCATAATAAATAATAAATGTTGGGAGTTGGGATTCTCCTCTGACCGGGGGCCCGTGGCATTTTGCCGACTTGCCACCCTGTAGTTACGCCACTGGTTAAACATACTTCTTTTTACTGACGAGGCAACTTTTACACGTAGAGGAGTTTTCAACTGGATAAATAGCCACAGTTGGGATATTGAAAATCCCCATATATTCCGAGAATCACATTTTCAACATGAATTTAAGATTAATGTATGGTGCTGTGTATTTGGAGATAGTTTGGTGGGTCCTTATGAATTACCAGCAAATTTGAATGATAACTCGGATTTGGAGTTTCTACAAACTACACTTTTCGACGAGCTAGAGGAATTGCTACTCAACCGAAGGAGAGATATGTGGTTCATGAAGGATGGAGCATCGCCATCATTATCCTTTTATAGTACGGAAGTATCTAGATCAGCAATTTGCTGATCGTTGGATTGGCCGCGGTAGTGACTTTCCGTAGCCGCCTAGAACTCCCGAATGTAATCCCTTAAGTTTCTATTTCTGGGGGCAGATTAAAACACTGGTATAATCACAAGAAATAAATAATCGTCAAGAGCTATGGCAGCAAATAGTAAATTCCGCTAATTTTATTGCCAATCAGCTAAACATATATTTTAAAGTTAGAAGATCATTTAGGGGAAGAATAGATAAACTTATTGAGGTATATGGGGGTCATGTTGAACATTTGTTATAAGTGTTAAAATTTTGTTCTCATTAATTATTGTAGCAAAAATGTGAATTAGGCTTTTTTATAATAATGTATTAGTAAAATTGTTTGTTAATCTTTGCATTAAATCTAAAAAATCAACTATAAACTTTTATTTATTTATCAGATGATCCGACAACACCGACATGATAAATACACATTAAAATTGTGCAGCTTTATGTTTAACCTTAAATATCTCGAAAAATAATGACTTAATCGTTATGCAGAAAGAGTATGTTATTTACACAGAAGGTATTGGAGAATAGAAAAATTGTGCTAAAATGACAATTCCATCAGTAGCGTAGAATTTAGGAAGAGCCAAATTCTCTTAATTATTCTAATTCATTATTTAACATCATTTAGTATGGTGTCCAGTACCTACACTTCTTACAAAATTTGATAGGGATACGTCAAAGAGTTTTAAAGTAGTGGGCAAAAATATTTTTTTAATTTATAAATAAAACACCCTGTAACTCAGTAAGGAGCCACATTTTATCGAAGAAATGTGGATGAATTCTTAATATTTTGAACCTAGGATTCTCCATTTTAAATATTTCCCATTATTAATGAAACACCCTGTATATATATATTAAATATTTTTTGGCTGCTGAAATATATTAAATTCAGTGGAAAATATCACATATCGATATGACATGATAATGACATCTTTGATATGATTAACGAAATTAGTAATGTTAATTATCATTAAATATAATGAAAAAAATTATATATGTATGCATGTAAAAATGTACATAATAACTATTTACAATTAAAAATTTGTATGAGTATACAAAACTTTAAACCATTATGAAGCATGTTATTTTCATGGTTCTTATGACGCTGTTTCTTTTAGTTGAAACTGACAAATTTGTAAGTAGAATATTAACATTCACTTCTACAATTATTGATTTTAATTATTACCATTTATATGCAATAATAAATATGTCAATGAAATGTTTATATAAAAATCATGAAGACATTTGCAGGCAAATTTATGAATACAATAAGTGTGCTACTTGTTAAACTAAGAAGCAATACACTAATGTTGATTGTCTCACTGTCAAAAACTGTAAAATTGATGTAATTTTTTACGTGTTAAAACATTCATCATATCAAATATTACAAAGTAAAAGAAATTTTGTGAAATTTTATAAAGCCATAAACAATATACACAAAAATCTAAAGCTAAGCTGAGAATTACAAATTGACAATCTCTTTTTAGAATTTTCCAGAATAGAACAGACACTCAACTTTCTAGGTTCTTCATGTCCCAGGATGAGAAATATTTTTATTATAGAGACACATCAATAGTTTTCAATAGTGACAATCCACTAGCAAAAACGCAGGGTCTTAGACCATAGTTCTTATCCCTGTCTTAGGCCATTATAATACTCCAAAAACCTTTAAATAAAAAAATGTAAATGTTTTAGTTACTTTAAGACGTAATAACTTAATAATGACAATTAGATGAGTTAGTCCAATTTCAGATACCTGTTGATAACATGTGTAATCGCAAATAGCTTAAATAAGTTTGGCTGGCGCAAATACGTATTTCAAGTATTAGAGTAACTATCATCGGTACTCCCTTTTAGTAGATCGTGGTTGTACACTGGGTCGTTGAGTGGATGCTGATGGCCGTCGTACCATAGATGCATTTGGTCTGGTTTGTTGTTGCTGTGAATTATTTGTTGTTTCTTTTCACGGTATGGATGTAATACAAGTTTGGAAGTGCTAGAAATATTTTCGTTTATTCTTCACATTCAGTCGTTTTTCGATTTCTATAGCTTCTCTAGTAATTCTGTTCATATTGGCTTTTGTTCTAGAGTTTTCAAAAGCTATTCTACCTCTACGACCGGTTGCGGAGTTATGTTGGGTAAGAGTGGACGTGCTGAGGTTCTTATTTACGTTGTTTCTGTGTTTGTGTATTGACGCTGTTTGTGATATTTTCCTGTTTGACTGATATAGACCAAATCGCATTCATTGCAGGGTTCTTCGTACACTCCTTGTTTTCTAGTGGAATCTTGTCTTTTGGATTGGATAATATGCTGCTCATTTTTTGATGTGTGTTAAATACTGTTTTGATGCAGATTTTCTTTAGGATCGATGATATTTTGTCGGTAGTTCCAAATATATTCAAAATCTGATTGCATCTTCTGAATCATAAGTAAAAAAAAAGTCAGCGCTTTTCAGAGATCCTCAAAGAGCATATACTACAAGCAACTGACATAATAGTTAGCTTTGATGTTTATTAACATCCCCGTAGATGAAAAATTGGAGATACTAAGAACGAAACATCAAGTTTCGCACGCGCATTATTGATTCAATCAACCACTGCACTAGCAGTGTCTACTTCATCCATAGAGGACAACACTACAAACTGAAATTTGGATCACCTATGGGTTCGCCTCTTTAAAGCACTATCGCCAACATTTTTATGCAAGACTTTGAAACAAGAGCTTTGGACAAGATTCCTCTAAAACCCAAATTATGGTTGCGACACATTTGTGTTATGGCCACATGGAAGTCAAGAACTACAGAAATTCCTCGACATACTTAATGCAAAGCACTCAAAGATCCAATTTAACATGGAAGTAGGGAACGACCATTAACTGCCTTTTTAAGATGTACTCATTTCAAAGAAGCCTAACTGGTCTTTTGTTTGTAGAAAGATTGTTTGTAGAAAGAAAACGCATACAAACCGCTACCTACACGCTAATTCACACTACCATCCAGGACAGAAGAACTCCATAATAAAAACTTTAATTCATAGGTCAAGATTACTTACCGACGATGAAGATATAGACTCTGAAGTCGCAATATTGCCAGGGGCACTTCTCCAGAACGATTATACCAGTACCCAAATAAATAAAAATCTACTCCCGAAACACAAAATACATCGTCCGGAACTAGCACCATCTGAATCAATTGTCATTCAACTTTTCTGTATTCAAAAGGAACTACCGACAAAATATCATCGATCCTAAAGAAAACTGGCGCCAAAACAGTATTTAACTGACACCAAAAAATCAGCAGCATATTATCCAAACCAAAAGACAAAATTCCACTAGAAAACCAAGGATTGTACGAAGTGCCCTGCAATGAACGCGATGTAGTCTATGTGGGTCAGACAAACAGATAAATATCAGCCAGAATAGCTGAACACACAAACAACGTCAATAAGCATGTCCGCTCTTGCCCAATATAAATCCGCAACCGGTCATGGAATAGGTTTGAAACTCGCTATAGCAAAAGAATTACTAGAGATGCCACAGAAATCGATAAACGACTGAATACGATGAGTAAACAAAACAACAAACAAACCAGACCAAAATGCATCTATGGTACGACCGCCATCCACCATCGACCACCATCAAGAACATATGTAGACACAACAACATGCGTCACCGTACCAGGTGCGGCAAGCGCTGCCGTAGAATGGAGAATAACAAGATTGTAAATTTTCAGATGACACAATAAATTATCAGACTTTCTCTAAGCCTCGGCAATGCCAGATCTGACTTTGACGGCACACTGAAGATCTGACAGATCTGGCACACTGAAGTGCTTACCACGCGAGATATAACCCTGAAGATAAATAACTACTCGTCATATAATCCAATTTCCATATATATTTATATGAAATGAAAATGTTTGTTATGAAAATGTAATTGTTTTATATAGAGTTTCTTTAAGACGTAATAACGTAATGATGACAATTAGATGAGTTAATCCAATTTCAGATACCTGTTGATGACATGTGTAATCAGAAATAGCTTTAAAATGCCAGACTGGAGCAGATACGAAGAAAAAACAATAGCGTTTAAAATAATTAATTTAGATGAGAATTACTTTTATCAATTAAAAAATACATAAGTTAAATGTTCACAAAATCCTATAATGTAGTTATTATACATCTCGCCAAGCCAACGCCTCAAACCGGGTTGTTGCATTTCCATAGTTAGCATTAAACCCATTTAGTGCAATCGCTTCTGTAATTACATTGAACTAATGTCGTGCACTGTATGTTCAACAAACGATGTTTAATTAAAATGTCTGTAAAGACACAGTGTTTGCTGGTTTGCATGTTTGGATAGAATATAATAATTATACGAAACTAAGTACATGGTGTTAAATACTAGTTTTGCAACAAAATAAAAGGGAATAATTTCATAATTCCACTACAGGACCCCCCCCCCCTCCTTGGGAATAAAAGAACATCTTTAGAAAGAATATTTTTTTCTCTGTTACTACATTCCTATTCTCTCCAAAATACTTACATACATTTTCATACGATTCTTATGTACTTAAACAAACTTAGGATTTTATCTACCATTATATTTGATTATTTTACTTCTTTGACTACATACGAACCTTTGAATAACTCTTTGAATAACTCTAACAGAATACTTTGAACCCGCTTTATTTCGTACTAGAACTTTTTGACCAACCGATACGTTCATGGGACACGCTTTCCTATCATACAATTTATCCTTGTCCTTAACATTCAACAAATTAACTCTAGCATCCCCCCATGCTCAGATGGGCAGTGATCAAAGCTATATAGTGGGTTTACTTCTTTTTGAAGTGAACACGGTAATCTCCCAAGTGTACTAAGCACTAACTCATATGGAGTATATTTAGCAGCCGTATGGACTGTATTATTATACGCAAATGTCCAGAAAGTTAACTAACTAACCCAATCATCAGGATTAGCCTGCGCATGTATCCTTAAATATTGTCCTAGATTTTTAAGTTAGTTCTCTAACGCCCCCAAACTCTGATGGCGATATGCCGTACTAATCAAATGTTCAGTATGTAAAATTTCTCTCTGAGTTATCTCTTTATAGTAGAACTCTGCGTGATACTGCCCTCGTAAGAACATTTATTCTAGCAGTCTTTACGCTTAAACAAATAGCTAAAAGCTCTTTGTCAATGGTGCAATAAATAAATTTGCTCTTATTCATTCTTCTACTAATAAATAAAATGGTTTCCCATTTTCATTTGATAGAACGACATCCAAACAAAATGCACACACATCTGTGCTGAGTGTAAACTCATTTTCTTCACTAAAAGCATGGTAATCCAAAATTGGTGCTGACACCAGTGCCTCTTTTTATTTCATAAACGCTTGTTAACAATCATATGACCAACTGAATTCTACCCCTTTCTTTGACAATCTATTCAAAGGTGATGCAGTCTCTGCAAATCGCTTTATAAACTGCCTCTAATAATTTGCAAAAGCCCCAAATCTCTTGTTCTTTATAGTGGATAGTTTGGTATTGGATAGCATATAGTTTTTCTGGATCAGGTTTTATTCCATCTTTCGATATTTCATGACCCAAATACAATATTTTCTCTATCAAAAATTTAATGTTCCTTAGATTGAACTTCAAATTGACTTTTATTAACCTCTCCACACGCATAATCCAATTTTTATTATGCCCCTTTAAGTTATTTCCAAAACAAACAAGATCATCCATGTATAATAAACATAATGTATAATTGAACCTGGACATTGGTATCGTCATGGCACGAGTAAACGCATTGGGTGAAATTTTGGAGACTTGTGACAACCTGGTTATTTGGTAATACCCTCTGTCAGTTGTAAAAGCTATACATGGTATTGAGGCTTCATCCAAACTCCACTGGTAATATACTTGAACCAAATCCAAATGCGAATAATAAATTAATCGCTGTAACTCCGCCTAAATTGGCCGCCTGTAGTATCACTGTTTCCTCATCGCTGGACATCACCCTTATACCCCAACATTTTGCAAACTTCTTTTTTCTTCTTCTTCGTATTGATACATTAACATTTTGTTAACTTCTTTCTTCATTCTTCTTATTTATACACTTTTATTTAAACAAAATTTGAATCGCGTAATTAATTAGTTAAGTATATGTCATTGTCTCCATATGGTATTCTTCCCTCAGGAGAAGATTCTAAGAAGGAATATTAGGGTTTAAAATAATTAGTCTAGACGAGCATTACTATTATGAATTAAACAATACTTAAGTTAACGATTATTTATGGTTCGTAGATAGTTATAAAATAAATTAATATATTTAATATGATTTAAAATATGAATTAATTGTAATAAAGAATATTTACATTATGAAGATAAGTTAAAGTTTAATTGAATATTAATTGAATATGAATATGATTAGAATCCTTTATGAATTGTTTTATCAGTGGTTTATGAGAGTTCACAAAATCCTATAATCTAATTATATTTACATCTCACAAAGGCTACGCCTTAAACTAGGTCGTTGCATTTCCATATTTATCATTGAACCCATTTAGTGCAATCACTTCTGTAATTACATTGGACTAATGTCGTGCACTGTATGTGTAACAAACGATGTTTAATTGAAATGTCTTTAAAAACGCGTAATGTTTGCTGGTTTGCATATTTGGATATTAATTCTCTACCATTATAATAATTATACTCAACTAGATGCATGATGTTAAATATTAGTTTTGCAACAAAATAATATCAGTACCCTCCACAGAAGCCGTAATCAGTATCCTCTATTTCAATTAGCATCACTGCACCAGATAATGAAGGCCAGGCTTTGCATCAGTGCGCCACCTTGACTTGCTCAGCCTACTTTAAATTATTTATATGAAATATTTGTTTATGATTGTATGCATATATTATTATATAAGATATTATGATAAGTTATGATAACTCATATCCTATGATAACTCAATATCTTATGCAATAAGGCATGCATACAATCATACACAAACTATTCATATAAATAATTTCAAATAGGCTGAGCAAGTCCGAAGGTGGTGCACTGATGTAAAAACTAGTTTTCATTAGCCGGCGCATCAGTGAAATAGAGCTTACTGATGGCGGCTTCCACTAATGCCCGAAATACGTATATACCGTTTCCTTTCATTTTTAAAACCAATTGGAACTTCACTAACATTCATATATGCAGTGTTTGAAATAATAACATCAAAGAATTACTGTTAACAGGTACATCAAACAATTACTATTACTGCAAACAATATCTTTTTCTATTTGGATTTGTTTGTCTATTTCACTAATTAACCCTACTGCAGCAAGAAAAACATGTAATAGGTTTTCTTCTTAAATTTTCTGGAAACATAATTCACAGAGTTGATCTATCCTCTGGCATTATAAACCAAAGTACTCCGACGTATCTACTTCATAAATCTGCACTAGCGAAGTGTGAGATGCTGCATCGTTTTTAGAAAAATATGTTGCATTTGCAAACAATACGATTTTCTCTAAACCGACCCACCATTGTGTGCATGAAATGGTGATTGTTTATGATATTATGAAACACAGGTAAGTCCAGACACGACACAATCATATCTGCTTCAAATTGCTTTTGCATGGTCAGTCAATGCGCTGATTTGCACATGTTTGTGCAAATCATGCTAAGGCGGAGTGACACGCCATGTCTTAAAAAGCTCTGATAGACGTTCATCAACAACCTAAAATCTGTTAGAGTTATGTTACAATACTCGAAATAGAACAAGTGAACTAAGTCGTGGACCTCCAAAATTCTTGATCTAAAGACGACTTTGATATTGTAGAAAAATATAAGCTAGCTGAAAAACTAACAAACAATAGGCTCAAACGTGAGAGTCTACTTTTTTTGAAGCACAGTTAAGTACATTGAAACATTTGAAAATAATGATTTTTTTGTAACGAAGGATGCATATTACGTTTTATGTGTTTTTATATATAAGTATGGAAATAGCGATTAATCATATATTTTAAATTGAGTTCTTTTTGTGTATAGGAAGTTACCGATGAAGCAAGAGAAAATCTTAAACAACAACTAACAGTATGTCTCAAATTATATCCTGTTGATCCCGTTATTCTTAAAGAGTTACATACATTTGTTAATTACGCGGATTATGAGTACTTTGGATGTTTTACTAAATGCGCGTACGATGTGAGCCATGCCTTAACAAAAGATGGAAAATTAGATTTGGATCGTACGGTAGCTGTTGCGCCACAACGTGATCAAAATAAACACAAGGAAATGTTCAGACGTTGTCTCTATCATCAAGATACGACGGAGCATATTTGCAGAAGGATTTACGAAGTGGATAAATGTGCATATCACCAACTTATGAAATCATATAGCAAATATGATAACTGGATTAACGAATAAACTCGACGCTTAATTTAAGCTTTTATAGTACTAAACTCATTTTCACGAAGCAATAGACTATGTTGCTTGGCAATTGATGTCTAACAATTGCGTTTCCAGCCTATATTATAATTTAATTGGTTCATCAGATGTTTCCGGCCTGTAGGCAGCTATATACCAGACTTACAGAACATATAGGATTTCCTTATCTGCATAAAGATTGTTCTAAATCGATTTTAGTCTATTGGTTGGTGAAAAATAGTTGGTAGTGGAAATATTTAAATAATAGCTACATTATTTCATCCGAATAAAAATTTTAAACTAATGAAGCATATCATTTTAAATGTTTTTATTAGCTGGAGTTGTTTGAGCCTGAAAAATTTGCAAATATAATATTTGTTTTCAATTTTGTAGTTTTCGTGTACTGTAATTATTGGGAATAAACTTAAAGTGTTAGAATTAATAATTATTAAATCTGCAACATTCATATACTTCTGTAAATCCTCAACAGATTGTCGTAAATCCCTATATACATTTTAAATTATATGTTTCCATTACTATTCATGTTGCAAACCAACCACATTTTATGAAAATGGATATAAATTGCTAACCCTATGTTAGAAGTATGGCATCTTGTATAAATATTGTTAGAATTTTTTTCTAGTTACATAAAATGTAATTATATATAGAATGTTCTATTTCTACTTTAAAATGAAAGAAAATTATTACAAAATATATGCTAAATGTAATGTCTTCCTCAATATCAAAAATTGTCGCAGGTACGCAACACTCTGTATATACGAGCCCACAAGAATTTTAAATACAACTAAAATTGTAATCGTTTTATTATTATTATAATGTTCTTGTTTTTAGAATATCTTTTAGCCAATTTATCTTAAAAATTTATGTACATGGCTACTTATTAGTAATTACCTATTTATTATATAATATATTGATATACTTTTTGCCTATTAATTTGTTTATTATAACTCATTATATTAAGTAATCATTTATTGTTTTAAATGATCTAGTACTTTATATAATAATTTATAGCATTTAATGCTCCTTTAAATAATCATTATATATTTTGAAAAATCTAATTCACAGTTCTAATACTCGCATAACGAGCAAATAAATTATAAATCAATGACTCATTTATTAAGTGACGTTTTGCATAATGAATGACTAACGAAGGAAGATTTACTCCCAGATTCTGTACATAATCATTAACATGTCCAAACTTGTGTTAAGACATATTATTTGTTTTTTGTTCCAAAGAGCAAGAGAAGTTAATTCGCGACTTCAAGCAATTCGTAAATACGGGGGATTACCCAGTTTAACAGATTTCAAATAGCGAAGATTGAATTCCGTAAAAGTATGCAAGAGTAAACCTACATAATAGCAGAGGTGCATGCATTTAACGGTCACAAGCCACTGAGGAACTGCTCCACGTTGCTTGTCTACTCTTCAGCTATTTCAAAATCCTGCAATAAGTGTAGGCTGAACATAAGATAAAGGTCCAACAACAAGATTTGAGGAATAAGTCACTCCTTTTTACTAATTAGATCAGTAAAATATTTGGTATTTCGGTGAAAAAAATATTTGCTTGGGATGAATGTCTATTCATGTTTTGCGTGCTATGGACAATACTTCTATCCATCCTGCAGGCCTCGACAAGATGACCTCCTTGAGGGATGAATTGAAATTCAGTTTCAATCTTCCAAGATCGCTATGTTATTCCAACCTGTAGACTTTAGTTATCTCCAAATTTAAGAGGCTGTACATTTTGAGCGTCGGTTAGAGCTGAGCGAAGGGACCAATCTCACTTTCAGAGTATTGGAAATATTAATTTCATATTAATACTTAGCTCAAGATGTTTGAAAGGACACGGGAATGGATTAGCAAAAGATCCTTCACTTCTGTATGGTAGAAGCTTTTGGCCGCAGAGCGCTGTAGAAAGCGATTTTAAGAGATTTGAGTGTCTATGGAGCTAGATGTTAATGAGAATATGCTTTTGGTCAAGATTATGGGATTGAAAAAGCTTGTAGAAAAGCACAGCTAGAAAAGCATTGCCAAGCTGAAGTTGCGTTATGAGGTAATGAAGTTGTATAATGCTTATGATGTAGCAGAGCAATAACCTTCTGGTACAAAAGACATACTCAAATATAAACTTATTTAATGGCTTTATAATGATACAAAGATATCTGATAAATGTAACAATAAAATAGTAAAAACATAACAATATGTATATACACATGACTTCAAAAACACAATAAAAATATAATATTAACCTTCATTGGTATCATAAAATATCTTTACAAAAACTTATATACTCAACAAATTTTACATAAAACTAATTCCACTTGAAACAAAAAAAAAAACTAAAAATAAAAAAATTTATTCTAAAAAATAAAAAAAAACCTCATTATAGTGAAGCGAAATGATATGCTATCTTTTTTCCTTTCTCGTTTTTCCATTTTTTACATACTTTTTTTTATTGCCCCTTATTCCCTAGTTCCTCCGACATATTTCTTATTTTTATTCTCATATTCTTGCATTTCCTATCTATTTAATTCCTCCACTATCCTCTCCATTATACACAGAGACTATGAGGTCATCATAGACTCAGGCTTGTGGAGAGAAGACCCTCCTATCTTTCCAGAGACTGCTCTAGTCTGGTTCAGTGACGCTTCGAGGGCTTTTTGAAATGGAATATACGTAGAACAACCGAAATGCGGAATGTCCTATCCTTCAGGCAGATTTGCTACAGTCTGTTAGGCCGAAATATATGCAATTCTCTATTGCGATCAGGAAAACATAAAAAGGCAATACAGCAAAAAACGGATTTTTATAGTAAGTGATAGTCAGGGGGCACTTCAGGCGCTTAACAATGCCAGAAGCGTGCCTGGACTGACGAACGAATGCATAAATACACTGTGCAGACTGGCTATGATCAACTCAGTTACACTGATATGGGCAGCAGGGCACCGGGGCATTTTAGGCAACGAGATAGCTGATGTATTAGAAAAGAAGGCATATATCACACCATTCATTGGTTCGGAGCCGGCTCTGGGAATTCCAACGAGTTCCATCAGAGACGCTATAAAAACTGGACCATTCAAAAATACATGGACTGCTGGGTAAAATCAGTAAGAAATCAACACACTACACGCTTTATAGGAAAGCCATATAACAATGAAACCCTAGATTTGCTACAACTTGGCAGGAATAAAATCTAAATGATAACTTGCCTGTTACCAGGAGACGTACCTCTAAGGGTACATGCGGAAAATATCGGTCTTCACAATGCCGAAGTAGAGTGTAGGCTATCTCTGGAGGAAGACGAGACCTATGCTAGTGAGACCTATGAAGCTTTGGGATTCAGAAGAAGAGACCTATTTGGAGCATCGGAAGATTAAGCTAAATTCGTACAAAAAGCTCTCAACAGAAAATATTGAAACTGATACAGGACACAGGTATTTTTGACTGGTGTGAATAAACGATCAGGGAAAGTTTGGCTGCAGTGCTTTGAAGCGGTATTTCGCAGGCAGCCCTTGATAATAATAATTTTAAAAAATCCTCTCCACTACCTAGATTCCTTTTCCTCCCTGCTCGATACACATCCTTCAGTTTCTTGGTTCCTCCTTTTGCTTCTCCGTACATCCAAAAATTTCACATTCATTCACCCAGTGCTCCCATGTATCCTCTATTCCTCCATATACTCTAATACATTTTTCACTCTCCTTCTTCATCTAAAATCTATTCCATCGTTCCATACTCCCACACCGAAACCTTGCACAATAACAATATATATTTTGTTATCAACCAAAATTGTTTAATTCTGTATATAGTTGCATTTAATTACAATGTCAAGTTCTTGAAGTGACTGAGGTCCAATATTGTATTCACATTATAAATATGGCTATGTGCTGATTTCTACTGTGTGCTGATTACTGTGTAAGTTAAATATGTCAAGTGCTACATCGTGGAATTTCGGTTAAAAAGGTCTGCTCAAAAATGGAATAAAATATTGCTATGGATGTGCTACACGCTGAGTCCCGCACTTCAAATAGTGTTTCTCACGTAGGGACCCCTATTTTTATTTATTTTACATTACGTATAGAAGTATTTAAATATTTTTTAGTACACAATATTTTGTGTTTAACATTTTAAAAACTCTAATTAATTATTTTAATTTTTTGCCTACGGATGGTCACCCGATCCTAAGTTGCCTGGGAGCGTGTGTCTACTCGTGGTCATTGGTTTTGGCGTGCTAAAATAAGTTTCGCGCGCTAAGACAACATAGGTCTAAAAGTGGCGCGTAAACATAGTCCTTTTTCTCTCCTATACTAATCTCTGCTGTACGGAAGATCATCTCTGCTATCAGCAACATCTCCATCAGTCAGTTGTTATGTTTTTGCAATGATATTAGTTAGCTAAAAATTATATAGCAGAGCATGAAATATCATCTGCAGAATCCATTGAAATAACGCCTCTAAACTCACCAGATATATCAGATTCAAACGATGAGCTTCCAGTGGCTTCACCTGCCTTGTCAGGCTGGGAACCTGTGACTGGTAGTAGAAGAACGTCTATAAATGTTCTTCAAATCTCCAGAGAAAGCAAAGATGTCTTAACAAAACTTACTGGTAAGGACCCAATTCATTTCTACAATTACTTTGCAGACGATGAAGTTATTGCTTTATTTGTGGCAGAGGCGAACAGGTTTGTTTTGCAAAACGTAAAACAGCAGAAGAAGAAGGTAAAACCTTGGTTAGATACCGATATTGTGGAAATGAGAACATTTATTGGAATTTTACTATGGATGGGTCTTTTACAACTTCCAAAACTTCGAAATTACTGGTCCAAATATACGTTGCATGAAAATAATATCCAGATTAATGACCAGGAACAGATTTGAACAACTATTGAATTATCTTCATTTTTGCAACAATATGGAATGGGATTAAAACGACCGATTATACAAAATTTCCGCTCAAATTTGTCAAATTTGCTAGACAATATATTCCCAATAAACTCCAAGATATGGAATCAAATTATTTAAGCTGTGTTCTAGTGGAGTATATACATGGACATTCAAAATGTACACAGGAAAAGGAGAAACAGATGGTGTTTCTGTTAGCGGAAAAGTGGTAATGCAATTAATGACTGGTCTCCTAGATTGTGGGATGACTCTACATACAGACAATTGATAGACTAGTAGCGTATCATTAGCTAAGACGCTGATAAATACAAGCACGGTCTTGGTTGGCACTTTACGTTCTAATAGGAAAATTAATCCTAAGGAAGTAATCCAAAGAAAGCTATAAACGGGAGAAATAATATCGTGACCGCATGAAGATAAAATAATAGTTTTAAACTGGAAAGGCAAGAGAGAAGTTTTAATGTTAAATAGAAGGCACGATGATTCTGTATTAAATTTTACAACTAAGGGCAAAGATATCAGTAAACCAGCCGTCGTGAAAGATTACAACAAAGGAAAGTCATTTATAGATTTGTCGGACCAAATGGCAGCGTATTCACCTTATTTGAGAACAACCATAAAATGGTATAAGCCACTGATTTTCCATCTTATTACTGCTACAACTGTAGTGAATGTTCATTATCTGTACAACAAAGTTAATTATAAAAAGATGCAACAAACCACATTCAAAGAACTTCTTGTACAATTAATGATAATTACAATTCCAACTCCCTCGGCGTCTACTGTTCACGTTTTGAAAGAAATTAACGGTTATATAAGGCAAACAAGAAAACGGTGCAGCTTCTGATACAAACATATGTCCATTACAAAGAGATCTGCATATGCCCGCCAAAATGCTAGAAAAATTAATACAATTTCTGAAAATTGCACCAATTTGTATTGAGTGTTTTCAAGAACAATACAATAATATTTTATAAAACATATGTCGAAAATTATACCTCAAATCCTATTTGTTGAAATTTTAATTAGTATTGACTGTTATAAAAAACATGATATTGGATAAAATATATATCTAGAAAGTTGTAGAAGTAGTATTGTACCGTAAATATGTTTTTTTTACATTATTTAGAAAATATTATAAACCTGTACGTATTGATATATTTATACATTATATTTTATAACTAAATAAAATGTTCTTGTCCAGTTGTGTACAATATCAAATGAAAATCATCGGTAGTTGGACATCAGGTTTTATTGAAAAAAACAAATCAGCAAACATTCGAGCCTTCAAGTAGCTCATCATCAGTGCTAAAAAAGACATTACACTTTAGAACACTTTTTGCAGTCATACTATGTGTCTATGCTATTATGTTCTAACAAGAGTCTAAAAATTTTTTTTATTTATTTATTTATCATAGGTAATCAGTTGGTATAAATAAAAAAAAATTTTTAGACTCTTGTTAGAACATAATAAGAACAATAAAAAAAATGTTTTAAAATGAATTCTATGTCAAATTTGCTAAGTCCGTTATACCAAGTATACGAGGGACCGACGAATAGATTACTC
The DNA here is from genome assembly GCA_009867245.2 of Adranes taylori. Lineage (NCBI taxonomy): Eukaryota > Metazoa > Arthropoda > Insecta > Coleoptera > Staphylinidae > Adranes > Adranes taylori. The sequence continues at coordinate 15,411 of WYDF02300519.1, forward strand.
AATATAAATTGCACGTAAATCATGCCCACCAGTGTATAGGCGGTCACAAAGTGGAAAATGCCGAGTGTCCACCCGTGGACACGAGGTAGGGTTATGTATTAGAGCAGTGCACCACCGATGGACATGCGGGGTTCAACGTGTTAAAATTAATTCACGTTCACGTTACAAAAACCAAGCAATAGGAAACAGGTTTCGCGCAACCACC
>WYDF02300530.1:0-15614 GCA_009867245.2 Adranes taylori
ATATATATATATATTTGATGCATTGTTCAGATTTTCTATTCGATATATCACAATCTTGTCACTCTCTTAAATAAAGGCCATTCTAGTAAAGAGGCTGTATAAAAAGATATATTCCAGATATTATAAAAAGATGACAAGATTTCTTCTCAATATCAATTAATTACACATAGCAAAAACATATGGACATAAAATAATTGTTGTTAACATGATTGCATAGCTCCTTGAATACTACGATAAACAAAAGAAGGTAGCAATACCATGCCATGCCATGTATGCAATGCCATGTATGCAATGCCATGTATGCAATGCCATGTATGCAATGAACTGATATTGTTTAATTTATGATATATATATATATATATATATATACTATTTGTTTGTGCAATAAGAAAGGAAATTCTATTTTGCTTTACAAACTAGCGTGGTTTTAATGTCGCCTGTGAAGTAACTTATTATTACTGCAAATAAACCATTAATAATAAATTTTATTATATTAAAGGTAACATTTTCAAAAACTGTCATTATGGAGCCATTCAACTCAAATATAGCCAAATACAAAAAGGTGCTTGAATATTAACTCCGGCTCTATTCAAGTTTAATTCTCATTTAATTATTCATGTTTAATTTCTTGTTTAATTCAAATTCTTTTTATTTGTTCTTATACAAATATTCCTTCCAAGCTGCCACAAATGCAGTAGATTTTTAAATTACATCTCCCATTTCTTCAATTTTGCTTACCTCCCTTGATGCGGAGCTTTACGTACTTAAAAGACTTCCCCTTGACTCCTAACGGTTGGAGCCTTTTTCATAGTTAAAATTTATTGCAACAACATGGTACCAAGTTCTTAGTACCTATTTTTGATTTTGCTTTGCTTTAGTCTAAATTTAAGGGCTGAGATTTAGTAATTCTAAATTTGAAACTGTAAACTACGATTGTCACTTATGCTAGTGGATAAAATAAACGTAATATAATAAATATAGACTTTCATATTATTGATTTGCTTATGTGCAGTTAGGGATACTAAACTATGATTAATGCGAATTAATGACCAATAACATCATAATTTGCTTTATATTTTCATGAACCTGATTTGTTCTTTTTAAGACTTTAATCTGCATTATTAAAGTTTCCGCTTTTAGAGCGCTATAAAATGCTGGTAGGATAGAATAAAAAAAGGGATGTATCTATACAGGCAAAGATTTGCGCCCGTACATATTAAGTACGTGTATATTCTACATACAGAATTCTAAACAAAAAAAAAACAACGATGAGTTATGACGGACATAATACATAAATACAGAACTGTGAACGCGTTATTGCAGAGCAAAAACCGCGTTAGAAAATAATAATTTTCTGCAGCATCAGCAAGAGCTGGTTGGTAATTATTCGAACATAAAACTTCATTACCACACTGCTGTTTGCTGGTCGAAACATTCAATGTCAGGATTGTACTTTACAGATTTATTTAATGTAATAAGTAGCAAATTATTTCCTAGCCAAACAACAACAAGTCTTTTTTATGACAATGAATTTCTTGTTTTAAGATTGTAATATATTTAAATTTTGTAATTTGAAAATTTAAATAGAACAAAGAGTTATTATTTCTATAACGTATCGAGAATAATGAAACCAAATATTTCAAGCTCAAAGTTTCAAGCTATGTTGTAATAGACATTGTTTGCTAGTTGTGTAAAACAATTATTACTTGATGAAAGGACGAGGATGCTTCGACATAAATCTAGATTTAGATAGATAGAGTTACGTGGCATCGAACGGCTTTTTGGTTTTGACATCTGCCATCCAACATATGAGGTCTCTCGAAACTGGAAGAAAAAAGAACCATTAGTTTGGTTTTTACAGCTGTTGCAAGCAAGCAATTTTACTGTTTTGTAAAAAAAGAAAAAAATCGAATAGTGTTTAGGATTAAGTGCCTTCATGAGGAAAAAACCAATGCAGAAATAGTTCAATTTTGGAAGACTGAATTTGTTCGTGGACGTACGAGTGTTTTTGATGATGACCACCAAGGGCCCTGAAATATTCTCACTACACCAGCAATCGTCAACAAAGTCAGTGATATGATTATGTCAAACCGTCGAAGAGGCTGCAATCATATCAACTGAGCGTGTATTTGGCATCATACAAAAACATTTGGATATGAAAAAGCTATCAGCGCGAAGGGTTTGGGCTAGCCGAAAGTTCTCTTCCATCATGACAACACCCACGCTCCCAGAGCGGTGATCCTGCAAAACTGAGCAGGCAATTAGCACCGTATTCACCTTATCTAGCCCAGTGCAACTTCTCCTATTCCCAAACCTGGCTCCAAGGACCTCGTTTTGCAACAAATGATGAAGTGATGACCGAAACTTCCCACAATTTCGAAGAGTTCGAGCAAAATTACTTTTCGGAAGAGGCGAAGAAGTTGAAAGGCGTCTTGAAAAGTGGATTGCCTTAAAAGAGGACTGTGTTGAAAAATTAATGATAAAAAAAATCGTAAGTTTTCTTACTTAGACTAGATTTCTGTCAAACCATCCAGGTATATTTATGTGAACCATGCATTTCAACTTTAAAATATGCAATAGGCTAGTAATATCTGTTAAGCAAAAGATGATATAGAAAAATATTCAAAAGTGTTTTGAGAATGCGACTGAGGAACTAACATGACTTAAAAATTAACCTATCGCCGTCAACTCTTTTTGATTAGCTTCTTCAGCTAAAATAATTTAAGTAGTATCACCCCACTTATGACATATTAAAGAAAAGCTCGTGTAAATATGATGATAATAAAACTCAATAGTGTTCTAAATACTCCATTAAACAAATCAAAATTCAACTAGTTTATTTAAGTAATTGATATGTTTCCAAGGCAACAATCGGCCCTTCATCAGACTAAACAAAGTTATAGCATACGAAAGAATTTTAATTGTAAAGTCTTTCATTCTAATTAATATAAATCGCCTAGTCTATAAATCACACACCAATGAATCCCCCACTCCCTGTATTTGCCTACGGCGCGAACAGTTTCGTTGTCCACATTGGCGCAGCCTGCGGCCGCTCCTTGACTCAGCTCGCCAGACTGCATTGGACTTGTGAACTGGCCTATTTGCCAACCCACGAATTCCCAGTCCCCATATTTACCTAAGGCCCGGATAGTTCTACTGTCCGGAGTCACATTTGGGATTTTTTTCACATGGCAGTTTGAAATCGCGTACGCACAAATTCGCCAACCCATGAATACCTCGGTCCTCATATCTGTCTACGGTGCGAGCAGCTTAGCGGTCCACAGCTCTTATCTCACTTTTCATGTACTTTCTAATAGGGTAGTCGCCAAGAATTTTCAATTTGATTACCCATGAATTCACCCATCGACTTACCTATGGCACGGACACCTTTGCTGTGCACTTACACGCGGCATGTGGCCGCTCGTGACTCCTTTCTCACGAAAATTTGTGGGAGAGAAATATTTAAACTACTAATCTTTCAATATTTTGGGATAACAGAGACAATACAAATTAGTGCAATTTTTACAATCTTTATACTAAAAAATACATTTCGTATTATAAATATAAGCTATGAAAAACAAAGTAAAATTAGTTTGCATAATTATAAGTATAATAATAACTAAATTATAGCTACATTTAAAATTATTGCATTCATGAAAAGTAGAAAATGATTCAGTCACTTATTTTCGAGTACCTTGCTGATATAACGTGATAATATGTATAAAAAGAAACAATTAAAACGAATAACTCATAGTGTAATATAGCATGTTACTTCAAATAAATTAAATGATTAAATGCGACAACCCGGCACTAGGAAAACGCAGTTAATAAAATAAAACGTAAATATAATTAAAATGTATGTTTGCGCTTACGTCGTAAAGATTGAATAAAGACGCGATGATAACAGCAGAGAAAAGTATATGATTGTTGATCGCTGCTGGCTCATCGTACACATTAGCAGTGGCTAATTTGTGCTACAGTGAACGTGTGTAAGCGTTCGCCGTCCGTCCGTGGATAGGAAATTCGGTGTGGAAAGAGCGCCTGTCAATAATTGATATACGTATTGGTTTGTCGTCGTGTAGAAACTACTGCTGCTTCACTGCAATGAGTAAGAAACCGTAGCAAGTAATAATTAATGTGCGATTTGCTACTCACTGACCCATATAATGGAGGCAAAGTTGTGTGACAGCTCACGGCTTTAAATAGCGAGAATTTGCATAGAATATTTTACATAGAACATGTTATAGATATATTTCTTGAACTCAAAGCACCAGCAGCAACAGCAGCTGCCGACTACCAGCCAAGCCGAGATATAAGCAGAGCGACAGCTAGTAATAACCGTCGGATATCTAGACGTTTGGTAAACGTTCTCATATATTAGTGATAGATAAAAGTCTAAAATATTGGCACTGAATTAGTTCGTACATTTACTTCATGTAAGAATGTCAGCATGTGTCGTTGACTACATTCGTTATAAACACAATTAATCATTACGACTTGAAAACACACGTAACGTTTGTGTATTTGATACAAAATATATTATCAATATATTTGTTATATAAAACTAATAACTTAATTTTAAACACCAATATTATAGGGAATTACAGGAACAATTCCACTACATAGGGTGAAGAATTATGGGCATAAAATTTCTATATTTCTTTTAATATTGTAACATACAGAGCAGTGCAAAACTCCTCTCCGCTAGAGGAACACAGATTCTATTCATTGTTTAACATTCAATTTTTGGTGATTTGTACACATAGTTATTTATTTGAGATTCAATTATTGAATCGTACTACATTATAATGTTAGTATTTAATATTCAAATTGGTGTTAAATTATTTAATAGTCAATAGACTGTTTTATTATAAAAAGACTGCTATTTAGTATTTATAGTTTTAATGAATGTTTTAATCTGAAATAATGTGGACTTCAAGGCAGTACAGAAAATGCTATCGTAGAGCGTAGTGCACCCAACAAATAACTACGACAACAACATATTTTATTCTCTTTATGCTTACAGAGACCTTAAAGCCAATTCTGTATTTTATAATTATAGCGGTAAACGCTTCGCTCTCTTTTAGGAGTTGACGAAAATAAAAACAAAGAGCAACGGCGAAACCCCAGTGTATCACAGGGGCGGAAACTGTAACTCTCCCGCAAGGGCAGTGCTGAATAAATACAAACATGAATCTTATAATCGGCCGCAAAATATATTACTTGTTTATTTTAGCAGCATTAAGTACATAAGCAAGATAAAACGAAATAAAACATTGTTCATTATGAATCATGCTGAGATTTGCATGTTATAAATTGCGGTCATAAAATATTACAGTTCGTTCAATTTATGAAATAATAAACAAGCAATGTTTATGTTTACTGAAAAAATAATTATGTTTCCAATATTCTTAATATCTGAGAACTTTCAGCAAGGTTCAAACTGTCTCTAATTTTTTTCAAATTTCAAGCTTAAAATGAACTGTCATAGATCAAGTTTCTTTTGCATCTACAAGGTCATCATAAAAACTGTTTTCACGAGAATTTGCACTAATCCCTTTAAAATTGATGGTACTCTCAAAGCAGAAAATGTTTCCTGTTTTTTGAAATACCACAAAACATTTGATTCGTTTAAGTTGCGGAAAAGAAAAGTTATGTTTTGTTTTTGAAAAAAGTAAATTTAAAGATAACAAAAAATAGAAATTTAAAAAAATGCTCTCCAGCGTAGATCGAATCCTCGAGTTAAAGTTAATAGCTTCAACAATTCGTCAATTTCACTGATATTACCTTCTATTATTTTATGTATTCTTAAATGGCAAAAATACCAGTATTTCACTAATTCAATTTGCATACTCCTTACGCTGTAGGATTACAGCTTACACAATACCATTTTTAGTTCAATTTTGAAACGAAATTATGCATAAAAACAAAAGACTTTTGTATGGATGCGATATATGTATTGATTATATGTTATGTTAAAGCGATACTAATTTCACGTTCATATATTTTTTAATTCTACAGTAAAATAATATTTATTCTATTGCAAAATATTCGACTCCAAAATGGCAATACGGTATAACTTTGTATCTCGCAAGGCGTTTCGAGTTACGTTGCATCTTGTTGTTTCGTCATTCATGTTATGCGGAGGTATTGAAAAATATTCTAAATAATTATAATTATATCAGTAGGATAGATGGATAGATAAACCTTTATAGATGGATAGATTCTTATATATTCTTACAAAAACTATTTTGTATTCTTACATACAAAATAAAAAATATTAAAATTAGTAAAAAACTACAAACAAACAAACAACATTTTTTAAACACAATAACGTTAAAAGTAAATATAATACGTCGTAAACCCAACCATATAACTTAATTATGTAAATAAATTCAGTAAGGGAGAAGGAATCTTTCTCCATCTTTTTTTTTTTAATTTCAGTCATCTTATTCTCCTTTCCTTTTTATTTTCCATTGAATCCTCTCCATTATCATCAATCCAGCTCCTTCATACCCGAAACTAACCTCATATTTTCAGCCAATATTCTCTCACTCTCACCACATACCATCTCTTTATTTCTCTATACTCCCTACATAATAATATATAATATTAAATTTTTAAGGTATAATGTTTTGAAACGTAGAATAAAGAAGTGTTATTCGAATATAATACCAATTTATTTATACGATGTAGGTATTTAGTTTACGTAGGAAAAGCTGTACTTCCCTAGCTTCAATGGTAAACACGCCACTGGAGAATATAAATAATGAATAATATCGCAAAAAAAAATTCGTTTATTAATTGCTACGCTAATACAGTAGAATATGATAAATTCGGGAAGAAAACATTTGTCCGAAAATCATTAGAAGAGCTTATTCAAGAGCTTTCAAATTCAACGTATTTATTTTCCCATTGTAGTAATTTTCAGAATAGAAGTATACATTCAATGTTTTAATTACTTCAAGGGACAATTATCGTCTATTTTAATATTTGATATGTCCTTACCTCAAAATTCAATACAAGCTTCAATATTTGTCCAGAATCTGAAATTTACAATTTATTGTTCAAATTTCGAGGATTGTCACGGATGGTCACCTTAACATTATCGGTAAGTTTTCGAGAAGCGAAAATCGTTTATTATTATACTCGCCAAATGTTTTGGAATCTGGATTAAATATTTGTATATCAAACTTTTCGCATTTGTAGTAATTTTATTGTTGCTTATAATTATTTACTTTTCTTCCCAGTACATATTAATAAATAACTCCTTGAAACTAAGAAAATCAGTTAATCGTAATAGATTATTTTAATGCATAAACTACTAATTACTAGGTGTTTTACTTAATTTGTTTAATTCAACAAATCTTTCTTCTGGAACTACGGAACCATTTCTAGGTTCTCTGCTGTGTGACATCATTAAAAAATTGAAATAAAATCATTTAGATTTTTACTGAATAGATCCTAGAGATAATTTATATTTTCTGTCTAACCAATCTATATTCATATTTCTAGTTGACATAGTAAATAAACAATATTTTATAGGTGCTTTTAATACAAAATTAATAGCTTTAGATTCATCATGTGCTAAAATTATATTGTATTGACAAAAAACCCTACAAATGTGTACAAGGCGATTCTAATTTTAACCAGAAATCTTTTCTAAATTATTACAAGCTTATTTACAATAGTGAAAACAATATAACAATATAAGTGTTTAGAATGTGAGTCTCGTTTCAGTCAAACATCTACCCTAAGCTATTGCAAGCTTATTCATACTAGTGAAAAACAATATAAGTGTTAAGAATACAGTCAAACATGTTATTTAAACAGCTACAAACTTCATTTATAGGCTACCTCATATACTTATATTATTTACACGAGATGTGCATAAAATTTACAATAAAAAAAAACAAGAAAATGGAACTTACTCTTCAACTACATTAGACTGCTTTATTTAGTAAAGTGCTAGCTCATGTTAATGTTAATTACCCTGGATAGCATAATGATAAAGTAGTTGAAATACATCTTGTTATTTTGAAACATGGGACTTAAGTTACATACCTATTTGAATTTGTATTTATTACAACAAAAATTTTTTGAATGTGACTACAGCTTTAGACAAATAATTAATTTAAATCAACACAAACTTGTTTGTATCGACAACGATCCTTACAAATGTTTACAAGGCGATCCTAATTTCAACAGACACCTTCTGTATACAAATTTATTCATACTAGTGAAAAAATATAAATATTTAGAATGTGGTTACTAGATTTAAAAACTCTCAACAATAAATAAAAAATATAAAAATTCCTTTGTAGTACACGATTTAGACTTTCATTTTAAATTAAAATACAAGTACGTACTTTGTGCTTTCTATATGATAATTTATTTGAAGTAAAAGTTCTGTACGCACTTGCATCTTTCGATTTGTTTTATAAATTTAAAAGTTCATTTGTAACCAATATCTCGTACCATTTCCGTTACTTCTAATAATATATTTGAAATTCATTTCGAAAAGTACACAATGATCAATTAAGAAATTAGTTGTCGTATATGTGCAGTAATGAATGAAATTTTGAAAATCGGCGTAAAAATGGTAAATTGTTCTCGAGAAACATAGTTTCAAGGTGTTAAACTTAAATATACCCATTTTATTAGTAATTTATAATTAAAGTTGTTGTTGTTTTACTAGAAACTGTAGAATTGTGATTTTTCAAAGCATAACCTTAAATAGTATTATTCTTATGAGTATTTTCAAATATTTGTCTATATGAGGCCATATTCAGGTCATGGACAGATTTTCCACTAGGCATGTGTCTAGGGGCGCCACGTACTGGGACCGGCACGGCTTAACGGGCGCCAGGTGACGTGTGTACCGAACGGCTTGCGCGCCCCGGCGACCAAGAACCTATTCTTGTTTCTGGTCAAATGACGCTTACTTTGCATTATTGCACGTATACTCGTATACTTGAAAGTTTACTTTGTATACACGTACGTACTATGCTTTTTCTACATTCTATTTTATTTCAAGTAAAAGTTGAGTACACACTTGTATTTTTTGATTTGTTTTATAAACATAAACGATCATTTGTAATAGACATCTGGCCTCTCTTCTATATGAAGTAAAAATTGAGTACGCACATGAACTCCTTGATTAATTTTATAAATATATAAATATTCCTTGGAATAGGCGATTTAAACTTTCATTTTAATGTTTTAATCGAATTAAGTACTATCGTTTTTGTTTATTGTGTTCTATTTGAAGCACATTTAATAAAAATAAAAACACACGAATTTGATGAAATACAAGAATATGAAAGCAGAAACAAGAATAGGTTTATCCTACACCACACCTGCAGTAGAGTAGCACAAAATTCAATATTCTCTAAGGGAATCATTAAATACAATATTCTTAAACGGGATTTTAAGGACTTATATGTGAACAGTTTTAGGAACAAATTAAGAACAAATTTATAAAATATATTGATAGATGGCTAGATGCAATAATTAGATATTAAATAAAGAGGCATATAATAGGTTTAAGCAAATCAGCTGTACGTTAGACTCTAAGCAAACATGATATATCTTTTATATATTTTTTGAGTATGTAGTTTGTAAGTAAAGATTGTATAATGGATTGGTGTAGCTTTCTACTAAATAAAAAACATTTATAATTATAAAATGTTGAGAAAGCTCTTTATTCTTTAATTTGTTTTATAAATATTCCTTGTGTTTACGATTTAAATATTAATTTAAATGTTTTAATACAAGTTTTCTAAATGCTCTATTTAAAGTAAACCTTGAGTACGCACTTGATTTCTTAGGATTGTTCTGAAAAATATAAAAATTCCTTTGTAGTACACGATTTAGACTTTCATTTTAAATTTAAATACAAGTACGTACTTTTTGCTTTCTACATGCTATTTTGTTTGAAGTAAAAGTTCTGTACGCACTTGTATCTTTCGATTTGTTTTATAAATTTAAACGTTCATTTGTAACCAATATCTTGTACCATTTCCGTTACTTCTAATGATATATTTGAAATTCATTTCGAAAAGTACACAATGATCACCTAAGAAATTAGTTGTCGTATATGTGCAGTAATGAATGAAATTTTGAAAATCGGCGTAAAAATGGTAAATTGTTCTCGAGAAATATAGTTTCAAGGTGTTAAACTTAAATATACCCATTTTATTAGTAATTTATAATTAAAGTTGTTGTTTTTTTACTAGAAACTGTAGAATTTTGATTTTTCAAAGCATAACCTTAAATAGTATTATTGTTCTGAGTATTTTCAAATATTTCTCTATATGAGGTCATATTCAGGTCAGGGACGGATTTTCCACTAGGCATGTGCCTAAGGGCGCTACGCACTGGGACCGGCACGGCTTGACGGGCGCCAGGTGACGTGTGTAGCGAACGGCTTGCGCGCCGCGGCGATCAAGAACGGTCGTCAAATGACGCTTACTTTGTATTATTGCACGTAAACTCGTATACTTGAACGTTTACTTTGTATACACGTAAGTACTATGCTTTTTCTACATTCTATTGATAATCGGCGAAAAATGGTAAATTGTTCTCGAGAAATATTTTTGCAAGTTGTTACACTTAAATATATCCATTTTAGTAGTAATTTTAATTAAAGTTGTAATTATTTTACTAGAAACTGTAGACCTGTGATTTTTCAAAGTATAACCTTAAATAGTATTATTCTTATGAGTATTTTCTAATATTTCTCTAGGCACACTAGGCATACTAGGTATGTGCCTATGGGCGCCACGTCGTGGGACCGGCACGGCCTGACGGGCGCCAGGCGACGTGTGCATCGAACGGGCGGCGCGTTGGGCGACCAAGAACGGAAGTCAAAGGATGCTTACTTTGCATTATTGCACGCATACTCGTATACTTGAAATGTCAATGCAATTCATAAGTTATTAACTTTTCTGTTTAGAAGTGGAAAGATTTTTACTATTTTATGCGGGTATTTTTATGCCGGTAATTTAAGTGTTGGCAACACAGCAACACTGTTTGGCTGTCAGCGGGGAGTCTACCGCTTCACTATCTGGTTTGGTTTAGTTGCTTCACTTTGCGTCTTTACGTTCCATCGCGTTCGCGTTATCTTTACCAGGTCGTGAATATTGGCTATTACTAAAGTTACTGTATGCATTATTACTTTATTTTATTACAATTTTTAATTAAAATACAAATGAGTTAAATGTAGAAATCTTAGTGGTTCATGTTACGTGAAAGTGAAAAGCGTGAAACAGAAACAAACTTTTAAAAATTACTAAAAAGGTAGACAGCTTTTATTAATCTCTTGATAAAGCCAACGAGAGTGGAGAAGATTGCTTATCTTGGCAACAACATAATGTCACCGATTGTGGTTGAGACAATGAAATAAAGATCAAGGAACAAGTGTCCTTGGAATGGATAAGTTTACATTGGGTGGCGGTAACGAACTTACTTTCGATGTTACACAATGTCGACGTTAAAAGTGAATGGCAGATGTTTCAGTTTCACAACAACCTAATATACATTCTTCTGTTAGTGACGACTCCACTGAGTGGAAAATAACTGACACTACGATCGATGTATTATTACAAAGAGGGATCGATCAAAATAAAGATTGTGATTTTAAAATTTCTAAAAGTGATATAGGCAATAAAAGCCGATATTTGAATAAACAAGTCTTTAGTATTAAGTGGAGCAATTATTAAATGGAGAACATATATTAAGAAGTTACATGGTGTATTCAAAAAGTACAGGTCCATTATTTTGCGCTTCCTGCACGTTATTTGGATATCGTGCAGGAAGATAAGTGCTAAATTAGCTATTGAAGCTGTTTCGGACTGGAAAAATATTGGAGCTATTTGGTGTATTCAAAAAGTTACTTGGTGCATTCAAAAAAGCACAGGTTCGGTATTTTGCGCTTCCTGTAAGTTAATTGTATCTCTGCGAATCAGTTCTAAATTAGCTATTGAAGCTGTTTCGGACTAGAAAAATATTGGGCCTATTTTGTCCGCCCATGGAAATTCACAAGAATACATTAACTACGAACTGGTGGTTTTAATCCGTAAGAGAGGAATTGGAACGCCAGACAGTCAACACGATTCTTACGTTGAAACTGAAAGGAAATATTGGAAAAATGTTTTGGAAACAGTGTTTGCTGTGGTAAAACTGGTAAGCTGAGCACGTCCATTTCGAGTATCTGATGAGACATTTGGGTCTCTATACAACGGTCAGTACATGATTTCACTGGAATTAATAGCTGAATTCGATCCTATTTTCGCTGAATACATACGCAAATTTGTTAATCCAATGACAAAATTCCGAGGGCCAATACTGTTATAACTGTTTTAAGTTCACACTCTATTGATATAGCCAACTGTAGAGGGCAGTCATACAATAACAGTAGTAACATGTCAGGCGTGTATAGCGGCTTACAAACTAGAATCAAAGATGAAAATCCCAAAGCAATGTTTATTCCTTGTTCGACATATTCACTTAATCTTGTAGGTGCGGCAAGTTGTTCCCCGGTAGCATGAGGTTTCGTTAACCTTATACAAACCTGTTACAACTTTTTTGTTGCATTTACTAAGAGATGAGAAACTCTACTCAACTTTAGTTAAAGTAAAACTCTTAAGGATTTGTCTAAAACTAGATTGAGTGCTCGTGATAGTGCATGTAAAGGCCTTTGTGAAACTTAGAAGGTAAAAATACTGATTGTTACCTACTAAGGTCTAAGTGTTACTTTGAAGGCTGACCTAGAAGAACTATGAAAAGAACACTAATGTGAAGCCTCTATTAAGATGTGAAGGAACATGTTGGAAGTTAGTCAAAGACTGCAGAAGGTAGATACGTCCCTAGAAAGAGTTGTAAGTTTGTATGAATCTTTAGTCCTTTTTATTGACTCTCTTAGAGAAATGTTTCCCGTATATTAACATAATGTTTCCCGTATGTTTCCCGTGTGTTTCCCGTATATGAGACATGTTACAAACGTCAAAGAAAGAGAAAAATCCAGGCTGACGAGAACAAAGAAACTGAAGTATTTCTTAAAGGACGTTACAAATTCAGAGTGGAAACATTTTATGTAGTTCTCACCAACAAAAATCTGACTTCCACAGGGGGGAAATGGATATGATGAAATAGCAGACAAGTTTTCAGTTTTTAACGGTCTATCATCCTCTTCAATCGAAAAGATAATTGTACGAGCTTGCAAACTTCAGTCATTTTATGAAAATGATCTAGAAAAGTCAATTGTTGTCAGACTTTTCTGATCTTATGAAGAGTGGTGTTATTAGGAACAACCCACTCATCATGATGAAGTATATTAGAGAAGAACAACTCCATTCAAAATTCTCCAACATTGATATCGCTCTTCGTATGAACAGCTGTTTCAACTGCTCAGCGGAACGTTTTTTTTCGGTCTTAAAAGGAATAAATTCTTATTTTAAATCGAGAATGAATGAAGTCAAACTAAACTCTTTGGTTGTTCTACATATCGAGGCTGAACTTTTGAACAGTGACAAGATGAATGTTTTCAACTAATAGAGGAGTTCTCAGTAATAAAATATAGGAGAAAATCAATGTAAGGTAAAATAAGTCCACTTCAGTTGTATTGTTTATTGATTTGTTAGTTTTTCAGCAATCGAGTATATGTTTACTTTCTTAACCACCCATTGACTTTATGTTTTTGTGGTATCCTCAATAAGTAAATTTACCTTATTGGAAACCAGTTTTTAACAGTATATTTTTATGTAATTAAATTTGAAAACTGTTAACACTAAGTCTTTTTATTAACATTTACCCCATAGTTTAGATTAAGTTTTTTTTAGAGTATCTGAAAGTAATGTCTTTGAGATTGAAATGACCCACGAAATGCTTCTACGGGGCGTCTGTCAGGGTAGTGCCTAGAGGCGGCAGACACGTAAATTTGTCCTTGACTCAGGTAGAAATTGTTGTTCAATAGGTTTTAGAAAACGTCAATAAGATAATTTTTTTAAGAATAGTTTTTTGAGTTTATAATATCCATAAAGAGTATTACATTGAAGTAAATAATTAAAAAATAAATTTCTAAACTATACAGATTGTATTTTTAAATTGAATATTTTGTGACATTCTATTCAAGAATCTTGAACAAGAATTTGCAATTCTATTCCATACTATCTATTAATTAGTCATCACATGGAATTACCATTTTAAGACATTTATCAGATCTATCAACTGTTAAGCAATGTAACCCTAGACATAGGTATTGTTACATTTTTCAAGACTAGGACAATATATAATAAAATTTCGGACATCCCCTTGTTGCAGTTTCGAATCTATTTTCTTTTGTATGTGCTGTCTCTGATGAATCATCTGGATTATCGGGTTGAATGTTTCCATCCCCAAATAAAAACTCAGTACTCGATGAAAAGTTGAATGTAGATTGAGTTGTTTGTGTATGATGACACATCTCAATAATTCATGTCTACAGACTTTGACTCAACGAGTCATCAACGGATCTCAATTTATGAAATTAGTTAGAAGATGCCTTACATCTCCTTTTTGTAGTGTTAGTGTCAGAGGTCTTTGCTTATTATTTTTGATCGTTACATAACTTTTTAGAAAATCTTTTTCGCATACTACCATTGAAGCTAAGAAGTCAGGATTTACATCGTGAATGAAAAAAATAGCGAAAACTTAATTTCTACTTATTTAGTCTTCGGTTTGAATTTGAAATCATTAATTGAACATTATATCACTCTAGAAACTAAACTGTAAAATAGAAGTAAAATTAAATCCCATAAAATTGTGGAACACTTTCTCTCAGCACTATATTTCTCATTCAACACAGTACTTCTCAGAAGAAAAAGTTCGTAAAATGAACTGGTTATTTTTCACGGTGAAAAAATATTTACGATCCTCAAAAGATCTGTTCAGCATAAAGAATAAAGAACAGTTTTCCTCATCCACAGTTTCTTCCAATCACCTTGACATTACAGTCTTGACTGCAAAATGTGATAACAAATTTGACATCCCTGGAAAATTTGATCACATTAAAGCACACAACTAGGATTGTCTTAGACATTTACACAACTATAAATAAATAAGTACTTGTTGTAAAATACGGCAACAGCGTAACTTGTTTACTTCGCATTTGAAAACATATATAGGGACTAGCACAATTCCCCAAGTCTCTGATATTTGACGTCAACATACGCGGGCAGATAAATTAGAGTGGGGAATAAGGTACGTGTACCGTGTGTGTGTATGTTTATGTGTTTTTTGTATATATTTTATATTTATTTCACGTAACTTTTCTCTAGAAGTAATGCGTAATGTGAGAAAATATAGAACACGTATAATCATATTATGAGAGTGAAAGATATTTTATTATTTGATAATAATAGTAACACGGCTTTTATTGACAATATACTAAAAATGTTTATATGTATACTTTATAAAGCAGCAATATTAATACTTGGGTATTTATTCCTTCCATCCTAGTGGTCTCTTACTCTCATTTGCCATTCATTTACTTATTTCTCGGTACGCCTACGCTATGCGTCTTATCGCATTATCTCTTTCTAGATTAGATTATAACACATATATGCATCATACGT
>WYDF02300541.1:0-15613 GCA_009867245.2 Adranes taylori
TATATATTTAAAATATTTTTGCAGATTGTAGAAATTTATAATACGGTTGATACTCATGAAAGCTTAACCGAATGCCAAGAGGTGACTCTTGTTCTCAATAATTATTTAAAGGATTTCAATGCACTAGCAGAATGGTTTCGATTGAAGTGGGAATATGAAAATACTCCAGTGCCACAGCGGCCAACATCATTAGCTTGGGATGTCTCGCGAACTAATTTGGCTTCTAGACAACAATCAACGAATAGGTACCTATTTGACCAACGATCTACATATTCAGATGTGTGTATAATTTTGTATTTGAAGGTCTGGAAAATTAAGTCCAAATCTTGGTTCTGGACGTTCGAGTCCTGCTTCAATTGGACGAATTGCAAACGGTTGTACTTTAGCACAGAAAAGTATTTGCAAAACATCGCATTCGACATGTACCAGTCCGCTTCCATCTTGCATTGATCAAGCGGTACCTGAAGATAAAGTAAGGCTATTATGATATTATTTGCTCAAAGTCGATAAAATAATATGATCAGACTTGTATAAGATGCTCATATTATCTTTTTAAATTATAGCAACAAATATGGGTTGTATTTTCGTTTCGTTGGTTGACATTTCGAATGACTTTTATTTTAACTTAGTGTAAAAAAAAATATCGTGCTAAACAAAGTTAATTAATATCAATATGAAGTATAACCGAATATATATTTTAGATTTTAGAATTTTTTCCTATCGACAAGAATAGTAAGTTTGAATTTTTAAACGAATCTTTTCTCGACATTTCAAACAATACGGCAGAAGCAATTTCTAGTGGCGAGCAAGAATCTTTAAAAGAAAAATGTAACCATGTCGGAATTGATAATGTTGACAATCAAAACGACAAAGCATTTCGTTACGAAAAGGAAAAGGAAAAGGTATTTTTATTTTTCAAAAGTAATTTTTATTGAAATGTAACTTATTCTGATTTTAATCGCTTGTTTTATGTTTTAATTTTTATTTTATGTTTTGTTGTAATCACGTTTTTATAAATGATTTTATCGAATTTAAATATTTTAGGAAAGCATCGAAAATAGTATTTATCAAATTAATTTGTTAATTTCTGTTGAGATGTTTTTTATTTTACTTTTTCTAATTTTGTGAGTGATCTTGCAGTTTAAAAAGAAGGATAGGGAGAAAAAAAAACAGTTTTGGCTTAGGAATAAATTCAAAGTAAATTTTTCATTATATTATATGCAAAAACTTTATTTAATGTTTTATTTTTTTTACTATTGGAAAATTTTTATTACTTTACAGGTTACATTAATAAGTGAGGAGAAAATCATAAAAGCGAATGATATTAATCCTAAACCAGAAATGGTTGATTCGCCAAGCGAAGATCAAAAAACGTACGATATATTCAGACGATTGAATGTACAAAGTGTTGAAAAAAGCACAAGTACAGATACTGATTTTCCTCGTTTACCGGTGCCAGTTGTTAGAAAAATAGCAACTATTAAAATTGATAGGTACTTGCTCGAGATATAAATATAGATAACTTAATTTTTATGTATATATGACCACTTTCTTACAGAGAATCCCAAACAGATGAAATCGAATCAGTAAATTCCACAACGTCTTCAAATACACCACAACTAGAAAAGAAGATATCAACATGCAAGCCAAAACATTTACTAGACAATTCAAAAACTCAGGTGACTGCATCTATAAAATCAAACTCGGCAAATTCTACTACTACATTGGCTCCATCTAGAAATTATTCTGTTGCGCTAGCGCGAAGTGCATCGGCCAAAGTCATTGTGAATTTGAAGAAACCTGACAGTACAGCTGTTAAGCCAACAACATCAACGTTATTGAAAGCTCTGCCAAAACAAAATTATAAAACCAATGTTCCAGGTAATTATTTTAGAGCTTTTCCTAAGTCTACTACCTAGATGGTTGGTTTGTGGTTATGTGGGGTTCGTCTGGTTCATCACAGGTGGGATCCGCCAAAACCTTTCGAAGATTACGAACTTATCTTACCGCTACCGATTTTCATATTACTTCAGTAAGATAACATGGTTTTCTAAGTTTTACCAGTTTTGTAGACCTGGTCGCTTCTTTCTTGATGTAAGAAGAGATTGTCCAGTGACTTACTCTATGCCGAGACATGTTTTTTGACCTTGCAGTACAGGTTTTATGCTCAGAGTCGTACTCCCGCTCTCTGGGAGCTTTTACGTTCAGAATAGTTGTTTTTCATTAGACTAGATAACTTCACATTTATAGTTGTAGTGCCTGAGCTCAGCAACTAGATATATTTTTAAAAGAACAGGAAAATAATCAAGTTCAATTAGAATAATGTAATAAATTGTTTAGGCTAAAGATCACATGGATATTAGTGGTGTGTTGTTTACTTCTTATAATAGTTATACATCGCGTTTATTGTGGTAATTTTAGTGATAAACGCAGGATAGCTGAATCATAATTCGCGTTATTAATCTCAGTTTTTGTGTCCTTTTAAGTAAGGCAAATGTATATAATAGTTTTCTAACCTAAAACTAATAATACCCCAAGCGAATTCAGCTACTTACTTGGCGACAACTTACTCTCGTAAAAATTAGCAAATACTGTGAAGAACTATTGTTGAATTCAATCGACATAACGACGATATCTCAAGGATAGGAGTGTTATGGGCAACAACAAACCCAATAGTCATTGTATAAATTATGGCACATGCAAACTAGATATAAAATCAAAATCTCAATACTCGATCAAATGTAACACGTGAAATAATTGGATTCATCAAAGGTGCAATGGACTAACCATTGAGAGCCATTGATCATAATGGCCAACTATGGGACTGCAACCAGCTCTGAACTAAATTCAACCATTCCGCCGTTGATTCACTCCGTAACGGAATATACTCTCAGAGTATCACTAACGAGGACCTGATGAATAAACTTTTAATATCGAACATAAATACAATCAAGCCCGCAATTCCATACAGAGCCTGGTAACAGGAAGTTAGCTCCGACAGGACCTCGACCAGTTATCGGAGATTGTTAACTCCAATGCTTTATCAATGAAGAATCTGTTTACGAAGAACTGAATGATAGAGTTTCCCGAGTCTGCAATATAATTGTCCACAGGGCTGAGAAATCAATTGCTGAAACAGTCGAAGACCGAGTTGCATACGATATAACAATCATGCTTAACATAATGAGTCAGATTGGAATTAATACGAGGAATGTCTTTTTATTTTTGCATATAGCTTTAACAAAATGCAATAGTTTACATTTCAGTCCCTTACTGTTTTTCAAAGTACGTGCCACCATTGTCGATGCACTTTTGCATTCGCTCAAACCAATTGTTAAAGCACTTATTCCACTCTTCTATGGTTATGCTCGAAATGGTCATTTGGAAAGCAGGGACAGCATGTTCAGGTGATTGAAATCGTTGACCACGCAGTACATTATTGATGGCAGGAAATGTAAAAAAAAAAATCGCTGGGACTTAAGTCATGGCTGTATGGAGGATGATCAATCAATTCGATGTTTTATTGCTCCAAAAATTCAAATGTTTTTCGAGGAGTGTGAGCACTCGCATTGTCATGGTGCAGGATGGTCCAATG
This sequence comes from Adranes taylori, assembly GCA_009867245.2. Taxonomy (NCBI): domain Eukaryota; kingdom Metazoa; phylum Arthropoda; class Insecta; order Coleoptera; family Staphylinidae; genus Adranes; species Adranes taylori. Next base: position 3,596 of record WYDF02300541.1, read on the forward strand.
CTGTGGGTTGTTTTTTTGCAACTCAGAAAGAATTTCTGGCAAACAAACGGTTATAAACCTTTGCAGCAGTGTACCAATCAGCAGTTACCAATCAGCAGTTACCATCCTTCGATTTTGTAAAGGAATTGTAGCCACATGTCCGGATTTTGATAGTAAAGTTGCGACTATCTTTTGGACACACTGTGGGAACGGATGAATTTGGTTGGGTTCTCCTCATCTTGAAACACCCAAACAGTAGACTGACGTTTATTCTCGGGTTCATAAGAATATAACCAAGACTTGTAACCACTGACGATACTGTACACATTTTTGGGCGATACTGTACACCTCTGTTGAAACAATTCAGAGTTCTTCGCCACCAACTGGCACGAGCCGCTATTTTTTCTTCGGTCAACAGATGCGGGATCCCACGAGAAACTTCACGCCGAGCTCATCATGTAAAATTTTTTGGATTGAGGTCTTAGAAATGCCCGAGGAACTCTCGATCTCCTGGTAAGTTACGTGACAATCTTCATTAATTATCTCGCGCACAACATTAACGTTTTCCTGAGTGACCGCTGTTTTTGATGGACCTTGGCCTAGGATCATGGCTGAGATCCTCTCGATTCAATTCCATGTTTCTGAACGCCTTACTAACTTTAAAAATTCACTATGACTAAGCCACATGTTATATTTTGATGAAATTTTCAACACGTGTCAGTATAATGTTGAGGTGTATATAATGTTGATAAGGAAGATATTTAATTTAGGTATAGGGATTGTAAATTTGTTATAACAGGTGACATGAACCTCCCAACAGCTACATAGGCTAACGATGACCTGGGTGTCGTAGTAAATAGTTCTAAAGACTGTCACAGTAATGCTATCGGCGAGTCCTATGGCTTCTTTAACTTCAAAAAAGTGATCTTAATGATAGAGGCATTTTCCTAGACATAGCATTTAGCAATATCGATGGCATCAAATGCAACAGGGCCAACCATAGCCTCCTTTGTAATTCAGCTCATCATATCTCATATTGCATCTTTTTCCTATATCATGCTTCAAATGAAAAGGAAAAGTTAAAGACGTGATTGGTTCGCTTATTCCTGATTGGTCCGCAGCCGATTTCAATTTATTGTTTGGCTATTTCACTAATATTGCCTGGAATTTAATACAGATTTAAGCCCTGAACAGCACGGTTACTACCAGGGGAGATCTACAGTGACTAACTTGATGGAGTTTAAATTATATCTGACGAATGCTTTGCAGAGGTTGATGCTATCCACACGGACTTATCTAAGGCATTTAATAGGGTGAACCGCAGCATTCTATATCATAAACTAGATAGCTTCAGGTTTTGTGGCAAATTATTGACGTGGTTCCAGAGTTTCTTAAGTAGTCGCACCCAGAGAGTAAAAATAGGTCGTCAGTTTATATCTCGGTCTATAAAGGTCACATCTGGTGTCCCACAAGGTTGCCACATCTCACCCCTGTTATTCAACATTTCCATTGACGATCTATCACTTAAATTTACAGTCGTCAAGCATTTAAAATACGCTGGTGATGTCAACATATTCTCAAAATTAAAACCATGGATAACCAAGCTCTTCTTCAGAGAGACTTAGACTCTTTTACGTAAGAGACTGTAGCTAATAAACTAGGCCTCAACACAAACAAATGCTATAGTATGTGTTTCTGTCGGAAAAGGAGTAAAACTCTATCTGCGGCACACCTAATTAGCAAGTTACCAATCTCAGAAGTTTGCTGTATCAAGGACCTTGGTGTCATTTTTGATCCCCATGTGGCTCTAAAAGTACTCGAAGTTACTAGGATTTTTGATAAGAAACTCTCATGGACTTGGTATTAATTCCATCATAACCATTTCTGTTGGAATTGTTAAATCTCAGTTAGAGTACGACAGTCACATTTGTTCTTTCTATACTATATACATAAACCAAATAGAAAGAATTCAAAATAAGTTTCTGAGATACTGTGAATTTCGGTTAGGCAGTGCACATACTTACCTACCACTACAGCCCTATCCTGAATCATTTAAATCTTGACACACTGGACAACCGTAGAAGGATATCAGATGTTTGTTTTATACATAATATTATCCAATAATTTCTCCTGCGAAGGCTTGCTTCAGCGTTTCTAAAGAACTGTTCTGTTCCTCAAAGATCATTGAGATCCATTAATGATTTTTTCAGTGAGTATCATCCCACAAACTATGGGACACAACAGCCGATTAATCGCGCACTAAACCTCATTAATCAATTTGGACTCGATGTGGACAACACATTTGTGGAATTCACGCTCCAAGCCCATATGAAACTATAGAGCTAGTTCTCTTCAGTGTTTAGAATCTTTTCTTTTTTTTGTTGTTTTTCATTCACATTTAAGTATCCACACATAATATTATATACTTATATTTTACTGCATTTGTATTCTTTTGTAATAGAGTTTTCTGTTTATATTAATAAATAAATTGTCATTTCATATGAAATGTTATTTATGTAGTTTCTTTTATACATTTGAAAACTTCTTTGATATTTCATAGTGAAATTATTTTTGAATTTTTTTTTATTTTTAGCCAAAACTTCTGGTCTATTGCGCAGTAAAACTATAGGTGATATTAAATCCACTGGTGATTATTCTTCAGCTCGAACAAAAGCAAAATCGACACAGTTGAATGATACTGCTCATTCACAGACGAATAGAACTTTTTCAACTGGAACAAATATGAGAGCACCATCTAATTATATGCCAATAAAACAAGTTAAGCGTAATACGTTATCAAACAGTACCAATGTAGTATTACCCTCCAATGGAACAGGTTTGAACAATAGAAATAAATTGACTGAAAAGAATGATGGAAGTAATAATAGTTCCATTGAAACTTTGGTTAATGGAGGAGTATGTCATTGAATTTAAAACATCTGCAGATTCTAAGTATAATATTCTTTTTAGATGGAAAATAATAACGATAGTATTACCAATTCTCTAGAAACTCTGAATAAGGATGCTTCGTCAGAAAAAGATGGTTGGTTAATGGTTAAAGGCAGATCAAAGTTTCGAAGCAGTAATATGTCAATCAATAATAAATCTCGGAAATCTGATTCTGCTCTTTCATGGGCCACACGATTTTATCAAGTAAGTTTTCTTGTACTACTTTTAGATAACAATAGAATCGTTACTATGGAGTGCGATAGTTGCGTTTTTTAAAATGTTATAACATACTTACAGCATTATATATTTACACATGAATATCATTTTAATAATCAAGTAAATGTTTTTAAATTTTAGGTCAGTGCAACTGCAAGCTTACCAGCTTTAGCTCTTCTACCCGAAAATGTGTCCACAACATTAATCAGTTCAAAGTCGATCGATAAAGAGTCGAAGGACAACTTAAATACAATCAAATCCGTAAAGAAAATTGATAATAGTGATTTTAAATTGAAACCACCATCGAAAACGACACATAATATGTATTTGCGACGATCACACACGACATTAAGTAAAATGAGCGTTTCTAATAGTTCGAATACAAAACGTGTTGGAACTTTAATTCAAGCAAATATAGGAAATGGTGGAAGGAAAAGTGCAGAAAGAGAAAAGATTGAAGCAGCACGAAATAAGGAGGATGTTGATTCAGAAACAGATGATGAAGGTGTGTATAGTTTATTTTGGATTGTACGATTTTTAATTAGGACTAGCTTGGAGAACTCCAGAAGAAGCAGGTTAAATATCAAGCCATGAAATGCTTCTTAAATAGTAAAAAACTATATAAGCTCGCGACACAGCTAATGGAGAGTCAAGCGATGTCACAAATGGCGCAAACTATTACAGAATATAATAACCTGCGGAAATATGATTCTCGGGCGCCAGTTCAGTTTAACGTGAGACTGCACGTTGAAACTATTCTCGTTGTTCCACCGGTCCACAGTGGACTTGCTGAGGACACGGGTAGGTAAGTACGTGAGTAGTCCAGGAGTTTGTGTTCTTGCAAAATGCAAAATTAAACGTCAATAATAGAATATGTCATATGTCAATTCAAAATCGCATTTATGGCACTTAGCAAATGAACAAAAGCGATTATATTATAAACAAAACAAAATTAAACATAAGCGTGCATCTAAAACAGTGCATATATGCGGTGATAAAATAATAGCAAAACAATAATCGCGGAAGTATGTACAAATAGTTTATAATGCAAGAGGGGGGTGGGGTGCAAATAGTTTATATCATAATGCACAATAATACGGACTATGGAAATGGTAAGAATCCACTATAGGCTCGAAAGATCGCGTTAATCGTTGGTGTTACTGTTCGAGCGATTAAAACCAAGCACGATGAGTGTAGTTTAGAATTATACACTTTAGTAGGTGTTGCGGAAATGAAATACATTCTATAAGCGCTTACACCTCGATGATAGAATGTGTTACTGTTGCCGAGCGACTAAAACTAACTCCGATGAGTGTAGGTTAGAATTATACATTTTAGTGAACTCACTAAGAAGGAACTACCGTATGACGCTTAACACCGCGTTGATCGTCGGTATTACTGTTGTCGAGTGACTAAAACTAATTCCGATGAGCGTAGGTTAGAATTATACACTTTCGCATACCAAACGCGTTGTATATACGGCGATTGTTGCTGGTTGTCAGTGTGCCCACTGCTTCGACTTGGCTGGTCGCTGCTGCAGACTGACTTGTTTTAGAGTTTGCAAAATAAGAATTAAATTATTTTAATAATTTCACGGCTGTTTATAAGCCCTAAGTCGTCGGTCTGATTCTACTTTGTGCGATAACATTCGCTTAGCCATAACACAATTCTTTTCCCCATCTGGTATTCACACATCACCGCGTGAGCAGTCAGCTACACAGCGAACAGCGACGAGTAAGCACACCTATCATTCTTTACATCGGACGTTGCTAGTATATTTACACATTAAACAGCATAGTCAAAATCCTCTACTCCTATATGTACATATTATGCTCGAACAGCGTGCATAAGCTAACTAAGCATAAGCTAAGCATTAGCTAACGATGCGCCGCAAAGAAACGCGTTCATATATATAACAGAGACTAGGTTTAAATTTAATCACTCTATTCCAGTACTGGATTTGCGTACTTTATTTAATTTATTTCAATTAACATGCTTTGTTACACTTGGTTGTACTAAACCATTCGTGATGGTGCAATCAGGGTATCTTGAGAATTTCGAAACAATTTCGACAATCTGTACGAGATTGTAGTATAGATAAAACTTGAGAGGCATATGTGGCGCTGGAAAAGGTGTTAGACGGGGATGCATCCTATGACCCATTTTTTTTCAACATTTATGGATAATTGGTTATTAGAAAAGTTGTGGAAAACTGGAATTGCTGAAATTAAAATTATTAAACTTAGATGTGAAAAATGACACGATCGTTGTTGTTGAAAACGAGTAGGAAATGTCTTATCTAGCGTACAGGGGTTGCAAATTTGTAATCTACGAGATTGAATAGACTTAATGAGTTAATGATTCTATAAATAATGAGTTAATAAATAGAGTAAATGATTCTAGATAGATTTCAATCAATGGCATTGCCACTGTAAGTCATTCAGTAGATTAAGAGAAGGAAGACGAAATTTAACTTTGTACAAAAATACTCTGGTTAAATCCCTTTTAAATATTTCTATAGATCTTCTATACTGGTTAACCTGTTAATAGGATTGATTTCCTCTTCTTCTATTTGCATCTTCTCTCTTGCTTTTCTGTCGCCTTTTCTTTGGGTCCTTTATGGCTAATCCCCCCATGATTAAGTTTGTTTCTTCTCTTCTTTCTTGTTCATACACTTTTTCCTATTTTCTCACTCTTAAATTCCTCTTCAGCACTTCACTTGTAATATTTTTAATTAGGAAATCAACGGTGCTTCTACTCCAAAATAGTTTTATTCAAAAAAACAATAATATAAAATATGTGACGCATTTTGACACTACAACTGTGTCATCATCAGACTAAAAGAAAATTAAAACAGAAGAAATAAGTATACAAAATAATTAAGTATAATTAAACATTCGTTCGCAATCATAAAATCTCGTAGAAAATTCAAATAAATAATAAAACAATCAAAATGTGATCTAGAAACCACAATTCAGCTATACAATTCCTTTAGCGCCTTTAGACTTTAAAAGTTGATAATGTTACAGTAAGAAAATCTTTTTATGAAACTATATTAGAAGATATATTATAAATACACCAAAAATAATACATTTAAACTGGAAAAAGAATTTTTTTGTAATTAAGAATTTGTTTTAATCATAATATGGCAAGCAAGAAAATTAATCGATTTGAAACCACTGAAACATGGTTGATAGATCACGATTCTTACCTTACATAAATTCCAAAAATAATTGAGTTGGTAAAAACAAGATAAATTCACATGTTAATAAACTATTAACAATGGAAATTAATTTCACACGTGGTTTCATAATAAAACGATGCAGCTAAAATGGCTAACCTATTGAAATATAACCTTTATCTAACAAACTAAACTTTTTATGATATTCTTAAATGAACAATAATGAAATTATCTAATTAGACACATAATATCTGCAACTCGTATAATAGTAAACTTATCATATACGGGTCTGACAATAAAAGATACAACTGCTAATCATGACCCAATTCTAAAAATTTCTTTAAAAAATTCGAATTCTGAAAATCCGTTTCTTTATTCAAAAGTTTACCTGTGTTTAAACTATTAACTATATGAACCTGTACCAGAAACAAATTTAAGTATTTACTAGGACAAAGTTGTAAGATTTATATAAAATTTCTCGCAAAAATCTAAAATGATCCCTGTTATTTTGTATATTTAACTAATAATAGAGCTGTTTTAGCGAATAAACGGATTTTATATTATAGATATTTTGCTTCTGTTTAATTAATATGCAGCTAAACCTAAACCACGTCAAACTCGCACTTCTAATCCGCCGTTGACCACAAATAATGCTGTAGCAGAAGAGGAACATGAACATCGACGTAAAGCACGTCAATTGCGCGAAGAGGAGGAGCGATTGAATCGTGAAATTGCACAATTGCAACGCCAGCAGGAGAGAGCAATAGATGGTGATTGTGATACAGAAACTGATGGAACTGAAACGGACGTTGAATTGGGACAGGGTGATTATTTTGATGATGAAAAGAAAGATGATGGTGATTGTACAAATGGTGGAGATGATACAGGGAAGAGAACGGGCATTGAAATGAGTGATATGTCATTGGAAGCACGATATGAACCAATGTTAGCAGGTAAGGTATCTCAAAGCCATTTTGTTAATTTGTATTAGTGAATGTATTTCTACGAGGACCGCCTTTTAAGTTTTCAAATGATCACTGGTTGAGCTATTGAGGTCTGATATTATCACTTGTAAACGTGGGGAAATGTTACAAGCTACTACCAGGTGCTGCAATCATATATGTTACGTTTATTTTTGGGTTTTGATTTTACGAACAAATGTGACTGGCAATAGAGAATCTTTTGAATAGGGTATGTAGTGATTCTCTCCTGGACTAATTAGATAATGCGATTCACTTTAATATCTACATAAATTTACCTACTACTGAATGAAGTTATAATGCTACTATGAAGTTATAATTTATAAAGTTATGAAGTTATAATACCCCAGTTTCCCAACACTACTTAAAATAAAACACAAGTCTTTGAAATTGCTAACGTTGTGCTTTCAAATTGAATCATAAATTTATCTAGACAGTTAATGGTTAATGCACAGCTAGATAGTTAATGCACAGCCTTCAAGTAATGCACAACCCTTAGCAATCAAAAATTGTGTTCTATGAGCTGAGGCTGATAAACTAAAATGCATAAACTTAACGAAATGTGTTGCGAAATGAATGTGTTACATGCAAATAGAATAAATATTCGTGCCTTCTAAATAAATAATTTATGCCTGATCAAGTTAAGAAAAATAAACTAATACTTGTGTTCAGTTAATGCGTGCAAGTTAAATACTAAAGATTGCGTTCATGATTCATCAATTGGTTCCCAAAAAAAACTAACACTTTCCCTTTGCTTTCTTTAGATGATCAAAGAACAGCTATCGCTGATTGGTATACATTCAGTGATTCTTATCACTTTTTTTTCAGTATTTTTGTATGAACTACCAAGGTAATCCTCGTAATAAGAAGTTTGCCATGTAATTTTTTAATTTTTCAGTCTCTGCATTTAACTGGCTTCTCTCTGAAATATGCATTTTAGTGAATTGTTTATTTCTTAGGTATGTCTTGGAGTGAACGTGTAGATACTTTAGCTGCTTTGGAAGCATTAGATGCGCGTCATCCTGGACGTGCACTTGAATTACATCAAAAACTCTCGAATCCAAATCGTGGCAGAACGGACGGTGAAGCACCGCTTACTTTATCTGAACTGTTGAGGAAATATCAAGTAATATTTCATTACTAATTCTATTTTATTATATTTTGTTTATTATTGTAATGATTTAATGAATTGAATTAACGGGAAAATGTGCGACTCAAGACGAAACGTCTAAACGAAGGAGTTCTATAACTGCTTTTCTTAAGGAAATGCTAATTTTTTAAAAAAATATACCAAAAACTCTATTTTCACAGTTGGATAAAATTGTTATAGGATAAGAATAGGATAAAAATAGGATTGTAGGATAAAATAGTTGTAAAGTTGTAGGATAAAATTGTCTACAACTTTTATATCAAAACGTTTATCAAAGAGTACAGATCGTTTATTTTCTGAAATTTTGCCTTCATGCTAATTTTTAAATCAACACATTTGCTGCGGAGTAATAGAATTACTGGACTTTCCAAGTGTAAAGTTGGAAAGTCCAGCGACGTTCCAAATATCTTCAACTTTGCAAGTGTAAAGTTTTTTATTAAATTTATTTGCCAGACGCTATGAAAGCTAGTACAATGGGCAGATCATATTTGTTCTTTTTTGTTTGAGGTTTGCTCAAAAAATTGTCAGAAAAAGTCTATTGTCCATTGTCTACTGCTCTATTGTTCAGAGTTTACTGCTCTACTGTCAGAAAGGGTTTTAAGTTAGACGAATTATAAAGTGCTGTTTGAAGCAAAAAAGTCTTAAAAGTTTTGCCTCTTATAGTCTTAAAGTTTTATTTTGCAATCAAGCATCTTACTAATTTATATCAATTTTTTTTCAAATAATGTACTGTCACGTTGAAATTTGTGAGATGGAGTTGAGTGAGCCTTCAACGAGTTAAATCAGTTCTTCTTAAAACACACTCAATTTAACTGGGAATCGTAGAGCTGATGATTTATTTAGGAGTGAAGTTTAAATTAATTACAAGATTATGTGGCGGTTATAATAAATTCACGCATTAAATAATTATAATGTAACAATGATTCCCTGACCCTTGCCTGATTAAAACCACGATTCAATCTTAATAAAGCAAGTACGGTCCAAGCATTAATAAATATATTTATAGTAAAGCACTATTTGCTTTAAAATACTCTATTAAAAACAAAATAATTTATTTTACATGCAACAACAATTATTGGGGATTTACTAACTTTGCCAAATAATAAAATAAGTTCTTGTTAAGATTTATTCTGTCTACATAAATATTAATACGGACACAACACAATTTTCTTCTGATTCTATAATTAATAAAACAACGACCAAGCAACATTTAATTACTAATAATAATTAGAGAGTAATTAATAAGGGATTGGTTGACTGACAATATAACAAAATACAATGCGGTTCTGATTTATTAGATTGGCATAAAGATTAAACTTTTAGTCTCAACTTTAAGTAAATATAAAACTAGTAAGCCACATGTAAATAAAAGTTAATTGATTGTTACCTTGTTATTAAAAGACAATTAGTTACATTGAATAAAATTATTTATTGAGAATAAAATCAAAAGAGCTTAAGATATTTCAGTTCTTTATAATAAAACTAATCTAAAAATTTATAATAAAACTAATCGCCTATTTACATCTGAACGTCTGCTATAATTCTCACGACAACACAAAAAAATAATGAAGGAAAATACGCGTGACTTCTTTAATAGTAGAAATAAAAACGATTTCCTAGACCTTTCAAATTTTATAGAATTACCTTCGGACCCAACAAATAAATTTCAAAAAGACGTAAACACAACTCTATCAAACTGCAAATCAGTCATCACAGATAAAGAAAAATATTTCCTCACCATAATGAACCCACAAGCTCCATCCCTCTACGGACTCTTGAAAATTCACAAAGAAAATACTCCTATTAGACCAGTGTGTTCATATATTAACGCTCCCTGTCAAAAAGTTGCTTCAAAGCTAACAAAACTGTTAGCGGAAGAAATGGATTTCCAATCCACCCATTCAATTAGAGACAGTCACCAACTAATAGAAAAGTCAACAACGTTTATTTAGATCAAAACAGCTTACTACTGTCATTGGATGTCAAAAACATTTTCCCAAGCGTACCAACTCACAAAATTATACCTATACTACAGAAGGAACTAGAAAACAAAGGAAAAAATCCCGTCATCATCAACGAAATAGTTTGCCTAGTATCATTATGCTTATCACAACATTATTTTACAATAAACAATAAGTTTTATCTACAAATGACAGTACTTCCAATGGGGTCACCTTTATCCCCGATTTTAGCAGAAATTTACATGAACCACATCGAAAAACTTATATTAGAAACTCCTTACAACAATTTCATTAAATATTGGTACACGTATGTAGACGACATATTAGTCTGCTGGAAAGGAACAATAAGACAAACACAAACTTTCTTTATTATATTAACAATATCGACAAACATATACAATTCACAATAGAAATAGAAAGCAACAAAAACATAAACTTCTTGGACATTAACATTAGTAGAAACCAGGACAAACACGAATTTAATATTTTTCACAAACCTACACATACATATACTGCAATTCACATCACTTCAATGCACCCAAAATCGCGCAAACTTGTAGCTTATCATTCTATGGTACATAGATTGCTCAACATGTCACTTAACAAAACATATTGTAACACGGAATTAGCAAGAATTAAACAAAATAGCCACTAATAACTGTTGCAAAGAAAACATAATAGATAAAATCTTACATAAAAAAAGACTCAACAAATCCTTAAATTAAATCTACCAACACTCCAAAGAAAAACCCCAAAACTCATACAAAACCATACATACATAAGAACACCAGCAAATAAAATAACCAAATTTCTAAAAAAAAACATAACATAGCATTCAAAACTAACAACAATTTAAATAAGTATATTAACAACTCAAAAACAAAAAAGAGCAAATTCTGTAGTTCTGGAGTCTATAAATTGGGTTGTTCAGATTGTGATGCCTTATATAATGGCCAAACGGGAAGTAGGTTTGCCACTAGATTTAAGGAACACTGCACATCATTTAGGTTAAAGAAATCGGATTCACAAATCGGATACGTAACACATTTGAATGAAAATAATCATAACTTCACAGGCAATCCCATTGTATTACATGTTGAAAATAAAAGTAAAAACTAGAAATTTTAGAAGCAATAGAAATCAAAAAACACAACACAAAATTGGAAAACTCTTAAACGAACAAGTTGAATTGTATACCTATCCTATTACCAATATCATATATTAACACACAAAACACCCTCTTTCTTTAGACCTATTTAATATGTATGTATATTTAGTAAAATCAAACTTGTTTCGTTTTCTTCTTCTTTTTTTCTCTCAAGTTAGTTAAATTCAACGTTCTGAGGATGACACTGTGTTGGTGAAACATGTAAACAATAAATAGTTGTTAAAAAAATGCATTTTAATTTAATAATTTTATAGGTAAATAAAATACTAATATATAATAAAAAAGTTTGTTATAATGAATTTGCACAGCATTCAAAACGATTGAATACTAGAAATAAACTGGTCAAGACTGTTAACAAATCTGATTAAGAACTCATGCCTTTTCCCACAGACTTTTTGCTTTTACTTATTAGAAATCCATTACTTAATTTAACT